>JAURVB010004643.1:0-62857 GCA_033002965.1 Piper betle
GTATAATAGGTAGAACATCGTATTTTCCTTGTTGATAGCCTAGGTCGGCCTGAGCCCAGATTCGACCACCATGCACCGAGTGCAACCGGGGTCAAAGAATTGACTCAGTCCGACACGGGGTCGTATTATTTGCGTAAATTGTGTAATGCATCGACATTGTTTTGGAGTAGTGATAGCCGACCCATAAAAAGGCTACGGCCGGGGTGAGCGAGGCACAGCGATTCCTCCATCGCACCTGAGTGCAGTGATAGCCTCCCCTTAAAAAGGCTACAGCCGGGGTGTGTGAGGCACTGGCACTAGAGTTGGCAGTGAGAGCTTCCCCACAAACGGGGCATAGCATTCACCTGAGTGCAGTGATAGCCTCCCCATAAAAAGGCTACGGCCGGGGTGTGTGAGGCACTGGCACTAGAGTTGGCAGTGAGAGCTTCCCCACAAACGGGGCGTAGCAATCACCTGAGTGCAGTGGTAGCTTCCCCACAAAAAGGCTACGGCCGGGGTGTGCGAGGCACTGGCACTGGAGACGGTAGTGGTAGCCTCCCCACAAAAGGGCTACGGCCGGGGTGTGCGGATCACAGCGGATACCTCCTCCGCATTGTTTTGGAGTATAGCGGAATCGCTCCACCGCATATTAAAATAAACATAAGGAAATAGTGGAATGTACTTGATTTGTTTTATCTATTATACTACTTAGTGTTGTAATCACTAACGCGGAATTGCCTCCGCAGGTGTGCAGATACGAAAGTAGGTGATTGACAACCAGGGCATGGAGCAAAATAAATATGAGGACTCCTTTTATTATTTATTTGAGAAATAAGTGTGGCTACTCGGAAACGGTCTAAGACTGTGGGATCTTTATATATGTTTTTGTTAAATAAAAATGTTAGACATATATGCTTAATTGTGAGTAACACCTGGCCAGCTAGGCCCACAATGTTGTGACAAATGGCCGGGTCGTTACAGGTGGTATCAGAGCCTGGTTTCCCAAAAGCTCACATATTATGACTCAAGTACCTTGTTGAAGAGTCCAATATTTATCTTTCTCCAATGGGGTATGTCATTAGTGAATTAGTGGACTCACTAACAAACCTAAGTAATCATTGAAGAAAAAAAAATTTTTTTGAACATAACGGAATGTCGATGGGAACCGCAAAAGGAAGTTTCAGGAGATTCCGTGTCGACTATGTAAAAATTGCAACAAGATGCATTCAGGGTTATGCAGTGAGCCCCGTCGGTGCTACAATTGCGGAAGGACGGGACACCTGCAAAATGAGTGTCGTCTGCCCCTGAAGCAACAACAGGAGCAGCCTGAGATCCCGAAGATATAATTAATCATGCTTATCATCTTGCTGTTATAATATTTCGGGGACGAAATATTTCTAAGTTGGGGAGATTGTAAAAACCATGATTTTTATTACAAGACTCGAACATAAATATTATGAAATAAATATGGATGAACCGATATGGTTGGTTATCAAGTCGACCGGTCATGGTTCGACTTAAGGTCACCTAGAAAATACCTATTCATGAATGGATGATGGAGTGTAAGAATTTAATAAAGGGGTCGTTGAACCTAGGAAATACCAATGGATGATGGGGTGTGAGAATTTAATGGAGGGAATGGTTCAAGTGTATATATATGTAGGAGGAGGGAGTATTTCATCCCTCATCTCCGTCCCAGGCGACCTCCCCATTACTGTGTGAGTATTTCATCCCTCATCTTATTTGTTTCCATTAGGATTCTTGCATGCAAGGTTTGTTGAAGACGCCCTGCCAAGTTGCTAGATCTCCAGCGTCTTACGCATGGGGTTCTTGTCGATTGCTTAGTTGTTTTGTAAATGGACATGTTAATAATTAAATTATCAATTAGATAATGGGGATTATGGATGGGGATAATTAATAATTAATTATCATTAGAATTGCTGAAAATTTAATAAGGAATGAAGACTAACATGAACTAATTACATCATTTAAAATTGATAGTATATTAGTCATGTAAGTTGCATGTAGGTTCATGCAAAATAAAATTATACTAATGTATAATTTTATGCCCTCATTCAGATTAGGGTTCACGGGTCACAGTCAGACGAAATCACAAGTCAGGTACGTATAATAGGTAGAACATCGTATTTTCCTTGTTGATAGCCTAGGTCGGCCTGAGCCCAGATTCGACCACCATGCACCGAGTGCAACCGGGGTCAAAGAATTGACTCAGTCCGACACGGGGTCGTATTATTTGCGTAAATTGTGTAATGCATCGACATTGTTTTGGAGTAGTGATAGCCGACCCATAAAAAGGCTACGGCCGGGGTGAGCGAGGCACAGCGATTCCTCCATCGCACCTGAGTGCAGTGATAGCCTCCCCATAAAAAGGCTACAGCCGGGGTGTGTGAGGCACTGGCACTAGAGTTGGCAGTGAGAGCTTCCCCACAAACGGGGCATAGCATTCACCTGAGTGCAGTGATAGCCTCCCCATAAAAAGGCTACGGCCGGGGTGTGTGATGCACTGGCACTAGAGTTGGCAGTGAGAGCTTCCCCACAAATGGGGCATAGCATTCACTTGAGTGCAGTGATAGCCTCCCCATAAAAAGGCTACGGCCGGGGTGTGTGAGGAACTGGCACTAGTGTTGTGTAACGACCCAGCCCAAAGTGCAACGTAATGGGCTAAGTCATTTCTTTAAAATGGGTACCCCGAAAGTTAAAGATCTATAGTCCATTCCCACTTATAAACAGGATCTTCTCCCAGTAGGTATTAGATGTGGGACTAAGTTGAGGGATCTCACAATCCACCCACCTTAGGGAATTTCGTCCCTGAAATGCCTATTTTTGGCTTGTTGCTAGCCCCAGCCCACGACCTTTCTGGCCCGTGACCGGCAGCCTAGCCAACGTTTCTAATCCAGCCCACCATCTAACACGGAACCAAATCAGCTCTGATACCATTTGTAACGACCCAGCCCAAAGTGCAACGTAATGGGCTAAGTCATTTCTTTAAAATGGGTGCTCCGAAAGTTAAAGATCTATAGTCCATTCCCACTTATAAACAGGATCTTCTCCTACTAGGTATTAGATGTGGGACTAAGTTGTGGGATCTCACAATCCACCCACCTTAGGAAATTTCGTCCCCGAAATGCCTATACTTGGCCCGTTGCTAGCCCCAGCCCACGACCTTTCTGGCCCGTGACCGGCAGCCTAGTCAACGTTTCTAATCCAGCCAACCATCTAACACGGAACCAGGTCGGCTCTGATACCATTTGTAACGACCCAGCCCAAAGTGCAACGTAATGGGCTAAGTCATTTCTTTAAAATGGGTACCCCGGAAGTTAATGATCTATAGTCCATTCCCACTTATAAACAGGATCTTCTCCCAGTAGGTATTAGATGTGGGACTAAGTTGAGGGATCTCACAAGTTGGCAGTGAGAGCTTCCCACAAACGGGGCGTAGCAATCATCAGAGTGCAGTGTTAGCTTCCCCACAAAAAGGCTACGGCCGGGGTGTGCGGATCACAGCGGATACCTCCTCCGCATTGTTTTGGAGTATAGCGGAATCGCTCCACCGCATATTAAAATAAACATAATGAAATAGAGGAATGTACTTGATTTGTTTTATCTATTATACTACTTAGTGTTGTAATCACTAACGCGGAATTGCCTCCGTAGGTGTGTAGATACGAAAGTAGGTGATTGACAACCAGGGCATGGAGCAAAATAAATATGAGGACTCCTTTTATTATTTATTTGAGAAATAAGTGTGGCTACTTGGAAACGGTCTAAGACTGTGGGATCTTTATATATGTTTTTGTTAAACAAAAATGTTAGACATATATGCTGAATTGTGAGTAACACCTGGCCAGCTAGGCCCACAATGTTGTGACAAATGGCCGGGTCGTTACAGGTGGTATCAGAGCCTGGTTTCCCAAAAGCTCACATATTGAAGAGTCCAATATTTCTCTTTCTCCAATGGAGTATGTCATTAGTGAATTTGTGGACTCACTAACAAACCTAAGTAATCATGGAAGAAAAAAAAATATTTTTTAACATAACTGAATGTTTATGGGAACCGCAAAAGGAAGTTTCAGGAAATTCCGTATCGACTATGTAAAAATTGCAACAAGATGCATTCAAGGTTATGTAGTGAGCCCCGTCGGTGCTACAATTGCGGAAGGACGGGACACCTACAAAATGAGTGTCGTCTGCCCCTGAAGCAACAACAGGTGCAGCCTGAGATCCCGAAGATATAATTAATCATGCTTATCATCTTGCTGTTATAATATTTCGGGGACGAAATATTTCTAAGTTGGGGAAATTGTAAAAACCATGATTTTTATTACAAGACTCGAACATAAATATTATGAAATAAATATGGATGAACCGATATGCTTGGTTATCAAGTCGATCGGTCATGGTTCGACTTAAGGTCACATAGAAAATACGTATTCATGAATGGATGATGGAGTGTATGAATTTAATGAAGGGGTCATTGAACCAAGGAAATACCAATGGATGATGGGGTATGAGAATTTAATGGAGGGAATTGTTGAAGTGTATATATATGCAGGAGGAGGGGAGTATTTCATCCCTCATCTCCGTCCCAGGCAACCTCCCCATTACTGTGTGAGTATTTCATCCCTCATCTTATTTGTTTCCATTAGGATTCTTGCAAGCAAGGTTTGTTGAAGACGCCCTGCCAAGTTGCTAGATCTCCAGCGTCTTACGCATGGGGTTCTTGTCGATTGCTTAGTTGTTTTGTAAATGGACATGTTAATAATTAAATTATCAATTAGATAATGGGGATTAGGATGGGGATAATTAATAATTAATTATCATTAGAATTGCTGAAAATTTAATAAGGAATGAAAACTAACATGAACTAATTACATCATTTAAATTTGATAGTATATTAGTCATGTAAGTTGCATGTAGGTTCATGCAAAACAAAATTATACTAATGGATAATTTTATGCCCTCATTCAGATTAGGGTTCACGGGTCACAGTCAGACGAAATCACAAGTCAGGTACGTATAATTGGTAGAACATCGTATTTTCCTTGTTGATATGCCTAGGTAGGCCTGAGCCCAGATTCGACCACCATGCACCGAGTGCAACCGGGGTCAAAGAATTGACTCAGTCCGACACGGGGTCGTATTATTTGCGTAAATTTTGTAATGCATCGACATTGTTTTGGAGTATTGATAGCCGCCCCATAAAAAGGCTACGGCCGGGTGAGCGAGGCACAACGATTCCTCCATCGCACCTGAGTGCAGTGATAGCTCCCCATAAAAAGGCTACAGCCGGGGTGTGTGAGGCACTGGCACTAGAGTTGGCAGTGAGAGCTTCCCCACAAACGGGGCATAGCATTCACCTGAGTGCAGTGATAGCCTCCCGATAAAAAGGCTACGGCCGGGGTGTGTGAGGCACTGGCACTAGAGTTGGGAGTGAGACCTTCCCCACAAACAGGGCGTAGCAATCACCTGAGTGCAGTGATAGCTTCCTCACAAAAAGGCTACGGCCGGTGTGCGAGGCACTGGCACTGGAGACGGTAGTGGTAGCCTCCCTACAAAGGGCTACGGCCGGGGTGTCCGGATCACAGCGGATACCTTCTCCGCATTGTTTTGGAGTACAGCGGAATCGCTCCACCGCATATTAAAATAAACATAAGGAAATAGTGGAATGTACACTATTTGTTTTATCTATTATACTACTTAGTGTTGTAATCACTAACGCGGAATTTCCTCCGCAGGTGTGCAGATACGAAAGTAGGTGATTGACAACAAGGGCATGGAGCAAAATAAATATGAGGACTCCTTTTATTATTTATTTGAGAAATAAGTGTGGCTACTGGGAAACGGTCTAAGACTGTGGGATCTTTATATATGTTTTTGTTAAATAAAAATGTTAGACATATATGCTTAATTGTGAGTAACACAGTGGCCAGCTAGGCCCACAATGTTGTGACAAATGGCCGGGTCGTTACATCTTACCAACCAAGATTTGGTGAATTGATAATAAATTGGACTTCCTTTTATTCTCTTGTATTATAAATGTGGCTATGGAAACGGTCAAAGACTGTGGGACTTTATTTTTACGTATTGTCACATGCTATTAGAACATGATTTATTTTTATGTTTTATAAATTTTCTAGACTTATTTACCATGTTATGATTCATGTTTCATGAATAGTATGTTTACAACATTTAACTTTTTAAGTAACACCCGGGCCAGTTGAGGGGGTCGTTACAAGTGGTATTAGAGCCAGGTTTCCACAAGCTCACACTTTATGACTCAAGTACCTTGTTAAAAAGTCCAGTACTTATCTTTTCCCAATATTTTATGTTATTAATTAACAAATTCATTTGCTAATAAACCTAAGTCATAACTGAAAAAGAACATATTAATGAACCATGATGGGAAAAATTTTTGACGTTTCAGATAGCAGGCACTCATAGACAATCAAACCGAACTACTCAGTCAAATTTGAACACAGAGAATGTATTGGTCCAGATCCTGACGGCCATACATGGACTGGTGTAGGCTTTAGCAAATACAAATTCTGTGGTTCAAAATATTATTCAGCGGTTACCAGGAGTTGTAGCAAGGAATGGAGCCTCAAACTCAGCAATGGGTCCCAGCATCACCCCTGACGGTGGTCAGGGGAGTGCTCAAGGGCGGGCAGGGTTAGCAGACCCAGGCGAGCGAAGGGAGCTTCAAACCCAGTGCCACCGGTAGTCTGACAAGTGTTGCCGCCAGCTGTGGATGATAGTGACCGTTACACTGTGGAAAAGTTCCGGAAGAATGGAGCTGAGGTATTTATTGGAGGGATCGATCCAATAAAGGCAGAGAGCTGGATAGACATTACCGAGAAAGCATTTAGGGCTCTGTATGTGCCCCACTGCCATCAAGTGAGGTTGGCAACATGCATGCTTCAAGAGGAAGCATCTTACTGGTGGAAAAACCACTGTTGGTGGCACTGGGTTTGGAAGCTCCCTCGCTCGCCCGGGTTTGCTAACCTCCCGCCCTTGGGCACTCCCTGACCACTGTCAAGGGTGATGTTGGGACCCGCTGCTGATAGTGGCACTGGGATTGGAAGCTCCCCTCGATCGCCCAGGTCTGCTAACCCTGCCCGCCCTTCGGCACTCCCCTGACCACCGTCAGGGGTGATGTTGGGACCCACTGCTGAGTTTGAGGCTCCATTCCCTGCCTGCTGAGTTTGAGGCTCCATTCCATGCTACCACTCCTGCTAACCGCTGAACAATATTTTGAGCCACAGAATTTGTATTTGTTAAAGCCTGCGCCAATCCCCGTATGGCCGTCAAGATCTAGGCCAATAAATTCTCTATGTCCGAATTTGACTGAGTAGATCGGTTGGACTGTCTACGAGTGCCTGCCATCTGAAACGTCAAAAATATTTGTCCATCATGGTTCATTACTATGTTCTTTTTCAGTTATGACTTAGGTTTATTAGCGAATGAATTTGTTAATTAATAACATAAAACATTGGAAAAAGATAATTATTGGACTTTTCAACAAGGTATTTGAGTCATAAAGTGTGAGCTAGTGGAAAACCATGCTATGATACCACCTGTAACGACCTGCTCTAACTAGGCCGGGGTTACTTAAAAAGTTAAATGTTGTAAACATACTATTCATGAACATGAATCATAACACGGTAAATAAGTCTACAAAATTTATAAATCATAAAAGTAAATCATGTGCTAATAGCATGTGACAATACATAAAAATAAAGTCCCACAGTCTCTGACCATTTCCCATAGCTACATTTATAACACAAGAGAATAAAAGGAAGTCCAATTTATTATCAATTCACAAAACCTTGGTTGGTGAGAGATCCACCAACCACACTTTTAATCCTCAGTCCAAAGCTGCCCACTTGCGGTGGCAATTCCGCGTTAGTGATAAAACCACTAAGCCGCATAATTAAATGAAACAAGTCAATATAATCCCTATTATCATTTCTCGAGACTTTTAGTTGTTATGAGCCTATGCCGAGCTCTTAGTATGCTGGGAGGGGTGGCCACCCTATTGAGCTCCAATCCCATGCATGCGCACACACGCTACATGGCCCACTACCTGTAGTTGCCGATATTTGCCATTGACTCACCCTCTCGGTATCACAAGTGCATAATGAGCCGTCTTGCACCACTGTGCCCTGTCACCCCTTTCAACATGGTGGCAGGTATTCAATCTTTCAAGGGGTACTGCCCTGTGTCGAATTGAGTCGACCCCGGTTGCGCTCAGTGCATATTGGTCGGATATGAACTCAAGTCGACCAAAACTCCCACATAGTAGTTTTAAAGGGTGGGGCCTCGTGTCGAACTGAGTTAATTCTTTGACCTAGGTTGCACTAAGTGCATGGTGGTCGAATCTAGGCTCAGGCCGACCAAGGCCACCAAAAAGGGAAAATACAACATTTTAAATAATTATACGGACCTGGATAGTTCGTAAGTGAACCTGCAACCGTGACCAACGATCCTAATCTGAATGAGAACATAAAATTATAAATAAGTATAATTTTATTTGAGTAGAAATGCATGCAACTAAATGACTTAAATATATCATTACTAGAATTCGACAACCTTAAATGTTAAATTCTCAACATTTACAACAAGTCTAGTGAGATAATTAATTATTCATGTGACATAATCATTTAAGTCATACTTTACATTTTAAATTAATTATTTAAATCATAATTCACACTTCACTAATGATAAAATAATTATGAACCTATGAACAAGTTTTCAAGTATTTAATTACTATTATTAGTATATTTTTCTTTGTGATGATAATTACCTAACCATGATCTTGCCTATTTAATTTATGGTTTTAATCTTTAATCATTATCATTATTAATAGCAATTTAATTAATTAAGTCGTTCGATTAAATTATGGAAAATGAATTGTATTTTCCTAATTTAAAGATATTACTAATACAATTATTTTAAATTATTCAACTCAATAAAGGTTCGAACTTTATTTATTTTCATTATGCTATTTAAGTTCAACGCTTGTGATTTTTACACGATTATAGTTTAATAACTCATTTTCTACATTACTGACCCGTTATTAAAATAGTCACTTTATTTACCTAGTATTAAATTTAATATGGTAAAGGTGAAATTTTTACTTTATTAATCCCTTATAACCATCCGATTTAAATTTAATAGTTTATCATTACCGTATTTTTATTACTCTTGGTGATTTCGTACAATAATTAATTAGTTTAGCAATGGTAACCCATAACCATTAAAATAATAATTTTTAAGGATTTATTACAAGTTAATATTATTTTAACTCGAGCCGTGTCTAGTCAAGTTATATTTACAAGTTTGCCACCGAAGGGATTCTTCTTCTTCTTATTCCCCATCGGCCTTCTCTTCTCCAAACCTGATCTTGGCACAACCAGATCACGTCGCCTTCATGCACACCAGCCTCAAGATGACCACTTTCTTGCACCTTGCTCCAATTCAGAGGTTTCGCTACCTTAGGCCGGCATCAAACCAAGAAAGATCGGCCACCACTGGACGACGCAAGGAGTAGGGTCGTTCTCCCATGTCTGGTCGTTCGCTGCCATGATTTCCGGTGAGAAGGACGTCAGCAGTGGGCTGTGCCGGTGGCAGAAACTGCTATAATGGAACCCCTGATGGAGCGCTTGTCAATGAAGGACAACCAGCGTCTTTGCACCCTCCGAAACTGCCATTACAACACCTATTTGCAGAGGAACGCCACCACCTTCATCACTCCTTGAAACTCCGCCCACTAAGAGGTGCAATTCCACCACCCATAGGAAACAAGGGACACGGCGATGCCACCCTTCAACCTAGCAGCCAGAGGGGCTGTCGGAGTGTGAGCGGCTGCCTTGAAATTTTTGCCTACGATCGCCCATCTTGCCAAAATCTAGCACTCATCGGCCACGCCAAGGATTCCAGTCTTATACAATTTAGTTTAGTTCTTCTTGTTGATTTAAAACTTTAATTCCCATGCTTATCAGACTTATTATCATTTCAAAATATGCATGCATGAAAAATAAGAATAGGGAGATAAGAAGAATACCCAAGCAAGGAGAAAGCCGGCTCCGGTAAGGAATAGGAGAAGAAGATGAGAATGACAGCTAGGGTGAGGAAGATGCCCCCTCATAAAATAAAATGAAAATGACAGTTAGGGTATGGGAAAACACCCCAACACTAGCATTTCATTTAACCGGGTAGAGAATATAATATAACAAGAATATAATAATAATAATAATTTCTCCAACGTTCAATCCTTCTCAGACCGAGTCGAATAATAATATTATTATTATTATTATTTTCACAATCTTTACAACTAACTTGACAACACTATTGATTATTATTGGTTTTTCAATAGGATAAAAATATGCAGATCATGATGCTATGCTGGAAAATGGTCACAAGGACGAAACTTTGTTTTCAAAGTGATTTTGGTTTTTAAATGACTATACCACAATGGTTAGTTAACTATTTGTAAATGACAATAGGATACGTCAAAATGGCTTGTTTGTTTGTTTTCTAATAGTTATATTACAAGCAGCAGCTAAATAATCGAACGCAGGCTAAGTAACAAGAAATAGTCGACATTTTTTTAATTTTCTATCGAGGTTAGCTTACTAATGGTTTTACAAGGAAATCAAATAATTAGTAGTTAACTGCTTAGCCGCTTTATGTTATCTTACAATGTTGCAAATGATAATATGTTATGCTAATATTAAATTAAGTATTAGTTTATGCTACTAGATTATTTTAGTTGGTTCAAATTAAGTTATGTTCAATTCATGAATGTCATGCTGCTAGCTATATATGGATGATGTTTATTCGTTTTTCCCATCATGTTTAATCCAATGTTATTTAAACGTATTTTTATAATATACTTACTACATATATAAGTAGTAGAGTCAGTACCTTGTTATCAAGTTACTAAGGGAACAAAGTTCGCTATGTTAGAAGAGATTTTCAGATTGATGGGATAAGAAGAGTCAGCAATTATGATTTTATTTTTGTTATTTCCATGTTTAATAGAGCACAATGGAAAACTTTTATTGAGAGGTACTGAGATGGTTATGTTATGTAAATATGGAATTTAAATTTGGTTTTATATAGATACAATGTCGATCGGATCAATAGAATTATTCTACTATGTATATTATTTATGTTTATATATGTGGGTTAGGAGATGAAGCTAGTAACATCCCTCATATAGGTATTATACATGTTAGAAAATTGGCGACTACAGGTAACTAGTAAAGTAACCAAACTTGTAGATAGATGTTAAAACATCCACGGAAAGACTGAAACTTCAAAAATAGCCACTCACTTAGCAATAAGTAGAAGATTAAATGTACTACTCTTAGATAAATGCCAACACGAAGGCATGACACAACATACATACATACATTCTATAAAATCATGCACTTACGCCCTCACATCAACCTCTTTACAACAACCTCCATGGTACTCAAATGGTAAAAGGGACTAGTTGTTAGTGCAATAAGTTCTAGAAATATGTTGAGTTACACAGTACCAGATATACCACTCTACTCTAGGTAGAAAGAGTACTAACGCGGTCTTCGTATCTCCTTAACTATCATGACGTAAAAACAAAACCCTCATATACGTACTTATAGGTCTTAGGTAGGGAATTCATAATATACATAATTGGATCTAATAAGTACAAAAAAACCATCAAGGGATCATAACCTTGAAGTTTTATTAAACATCCGAAAAGCTTAGGTAGATAACCCAAACTTAGTAGGATCCAATAACACGCCACTAATACTATCCTAAAGGGAAAACTACGGCTAGACTTTGCATGTGGAATCATGTAGTGATTTCATGTAGATGGAAACTTATAGACCTGATGAGTAAAGCTTCTCGATTTAAAACAGCTAGCTCACTCTGAGTGTCATAGAATGAGATGAACCAATCAAATTCTAAACAAGGCATGCAATACGAGGCAAAACTTAGAATAAAGTAACAACACATGATTAAAATAACATATCCTAATTAAGCTAATGAATTGCACCATACTTACAAATAAGTTGATTAATTATAATTAAGGAGCCTTAGGCAGTAATTAAGAATTAATTAAACTCAATTTTGGAATTCCTAGGGCTGCCTAATTTGGACAAATTTTCTAACCACATAAATGGACTCTGAGTGGAATGAAAATTGGTGGCCTTACTACTAATGGGCTAATGTAAAACCTCAATTTTTATAGTATGTTGAACCTGTGGGTGCTGAGTTTCTAAATCCATCTATCTATTGGGCTATTTCTGCATTTCATGGGCCTTGCTAACAAACCTAGTTGATGGGCTTAGTTCATAGGCCTCTACTAGGCCTAAATTCTAGAGTAATAAATTCATCTATGCTTCTAACATCATGGGCCTAGTGTGCAAAAAATATTGGGCTGAAAAGATATCAGGGATGTCCTAGAAAAATCATGGATTTTGGGTGTAAATCTAAGGGATTTTGGGACTAGGCCTGCATAGGATAGGTGGAAAATTGCTCATGGGTCTTAGAGGTTTCTAGTGGGCCTGAAATTTTACATCACCTAAAGGAAGCATAACAGGACATCTATACAAAATTTCAAGGAATTTGTCACTTAAAAACTGAGAACCAAATCTTACAAAGAATGGCAGAGATTAGGGTCAAACCCTACTGCTCTGAACATTCCAGAAAGAGGAATTAACTAACTACCCAAGCATGCTTAGATTAAGCTCATTTTTGACAGATTTCTAGTTTACACTTAGGCATACATAACCTAATTTCCTTTGGGTTTTATAAGGCTTCTTAATCATTTGTTTACTTACCATAAGTTGACTACTAACACAGTCCCTCATAGGATAATGTGTGTAGTCCTTTATTACACATGATGTTCGTGTCCTTAATGGATATTATTTTAGTGTGAAACTTTCTGGACGTGTAGCAAATCCATGCCCATGCACATGAACAAAAGAAATTAGATAAAAAGTAAGTACAGTAAAACATAAAAATCACACAGCAAAACATCACAGATTAGGCATGAAAGCACAGCTCATACATGAAATTTCTAACATGATCAAGGAATGATACAGTAATAGGACATACACAAAATGTACATAGATGCAAAGCTACATGAATCTGGAACAAATTTCAACAAAGATCATATTTTTCTGATGCTAGATGCATTAGATATGATAGATCTAATACAAATAAGTCACAGATGATGAAGTGCATGAACATGAAGGCAAGTAAAGATCTTATATCATTGTGGACAGACAGGAAAATCATGAAACCGAAGCTTAATGAAACTAGAGACTCAAAACTACAAACTAGAGCAAGCTACACACACTAACCAAGCACACACAACAAGCAACTAGAAAGGAAAATCAAAAAGAGAAACTAGGAAAGAACATATACCACCAAGGTGAAGATCAAAGGGCAAGGAAGTTCCATCACCTTAGGTGGATGGCTTGAGGGCTCCAACAGCTGCTGGAGGAGGCTAGGAGGTGAAAAAAAGGGTCTGGAGGTGAAGAATATGATGTGGGAGGAAGAGGAAAGAAGGTGGAGAAGAGAAGGAGAAGGGTTTTAAAAGAAGAGGGAAAACATGCACGTGCAAGGGCACCCGCTGCCATGACTGTCCATGTTGGCCAATCACAAGCTGTTTCCTACTCATCACGAAGTGACAAGTGACAGTGTAAGGGCACCCTGCCAGTGCAAGGGTGCCCAGGTGCCCATCCACCCACCTGTCACAACGTGACAAGTGACAGTGAAGGGCACCCTGCTAGCGCTAGGGGGCTGGCAGCCATGGCTCAAGGTTGCCAGGTGGTGCTGGCGCAGGAAGGGACCCTAATTTTCTTCTAAGTGTTGGTGCAAAGGTGTGCCAGCACAATGGCGCCCAAGAATTTTGTGGTATTTGATTATTTCCTCACACGTGGATGCAAAAATTTAAGCACATACACATGAGATGCACTAGACATGCATAGACATAGTCCTAGGTTCTATCTACAAAACTAAACACCAAAAACAAAAAAAGAAAGTCTGAGACAACTTAGTGGCCGACCGAGTGTATCTAACACTAGGGCGACTAGTGTCTGGGCAAGTAAACAACATACCATACATGATAACATATCAACGGTTCTTAAATACTAGTCACATGCTATTCTGTTAAATGGGTATAAAAGTTAATTGCATGACAAATTAGTGTGGGTAAATGTTAAAAGGTGTAATTAACTTGTAAGAATGATCAGAAATTAATTGTAAGATAATTAATTATGAATTAAATTAATGAAAAATTGATTTGTGGCACTGCAAACCAGCGTCGTAGCATTGTGTATTAAATTTGCATTAAAATGAAGCTAATTCCACAACACTGAATACTGACGGTTACTGTGCCGCAACATTGGTGTTTGTGTGTGTGTTTCAGCTAAACCAGCACCATGGTACTGAAGGCCGAGGTCATTGTGATTTTCTGAGCATGTGATTTATGTGAGAGCCACAACATTGAACACTGATAGTTTCAGCTCTGTACCAATTGCATGGTGTGAATAAATTCATACGGCCCACAGTCGCGACCTAAGCCTGAAGATTTTGTTTTTTATTTTGACCTTGATAAGTAATTAAAATATTAGTTAATAAATATAATTAGGTATTGTGGATAATTTATTGATGTGACATGGATGATGTGTTTGAGAGGTGATTGAGTGTGAATCATCTCAGGCATTACATAATATGTGTGTTGTAAATATACATTTCCTAATGTATATTTTTGGGTTCTAGGGTGCGCATGTTAGCTTTCAAATAGAGTAATCTCAGGAGGTTGTTCAAGGTACGTATAGCTTGTATGATAATATATTAACGCACTATATGACCATTGATTTGTAGGGAGCGAAGCGGGTTGGTGGCATTGGTATGTTGAACATACGTCGGGACTTTCCTTTCCTAGCTAAAAGATATGGTTTAGGTTTCAATATTTTGAAACCAACATGGCCCAATATGCACTTGAACGCTAGAGTCTAGGCAGGGATTAGGTGCAGTATCACCCCTCTACGAAAGTGCAGCATTTGTGATTATGAATGAAAATTCTTTTTGGCAGATCGGCCAAATCTGTTCGATATGGGTTAGGCATAGACTTTGTGGTTAACAATTTTGTGCATTATTGTTATGTCTATTTGGTGGTTTTATTACTATTTCGAATAGCCTCCACCGGTAACTAGCTGGGATAATGACTTGGTACTTTGGTGGAGATAGTGGTGGGACACTTTGTATTAGATAATTATTAGTAATTAATAAGATAGATTTGTTTGATTATATGTTATTAGTAGTGGACAACGGTTCATTTGGTAGGACTTGGATATATCTAGTTATGACTAAGTGGGTTGCACCAAAAATGACCCCTAGTCCGGTTGTAAAATCGAGCAAGTCGTCACTCAATGAGTTGTCAATTTGCCAGTTTGTTTGATTTCCCATGTTAGCTACTTTGTACTTAGTGACACTCATTGTTAATACGTTGTCCTAAATTTATGTAGGTAAATTGTGGTGGTGTTGGCCAGCTTCAGTAAACGGATCACAAGGAGGCTGGGAAGATGCTTGATTGTATGTTGTTTTGTGTCTACAGCAATTTTGTTTTGTGATGTACCTCCTTCCTCGCCATGTGGAGGTGTTATTGGCTGCAGTGTTTCGATATGAATTATGGGGCCTTGGGCCATTTTGAAATGCAAGCCAGATTTCCATATACGTGTTTTGTTTACCCCTAAGTGTATTTTTCTGTTTTGAAGATGGAATACTATGGGAACGCATATCTAACCTATTTCATATAGGAACTTTCCAAACTCTTTGAGTTCTAGAACTAAAGGTTAAACAACTCCCAAAGTATGCTAAACCATGTTACGATGTACTTGTACCCGGAGATATGAAGAAACATAGGTTGGACGAGTTTATGTATTTGTTTGTTTTCCTGGAGAAGGCCCATATAAAGACCGGGCAAACCAATAGCATGAACAATGCAAATTGTATTGTAAATGCTTAGTGAATGAGGTTAAACACCTCTTAAATGTTTCTGTGTGTGGAAATGGAAATTTTATAATGATATGCAAGTGAGCATGTATTTTTGGGTGTTTTGTTTGTATATTAAATTCCCTTAGGTTTCTGTCTTCTAATGCCTTGAGTGGCTTAAGTCCTTGTGGGTTGGTTTGCATTTTAATAAGTTAAGAATCAGTATCCTAAAGTTTATTATTTAGATTTGGTTCGCCAGCGGGCCGAATAAGGGTATTACAATACATGCCTCGAACACGATAATGATTATGAATTGAACTATCTTGTGAGTGATTTCCTAAAACCCCAAAAAGTATATTAACATGTATGTATGATTAACTACATGCAATGCCATGACATGCGATGGACGCCCAATCAACTCTAAACATGTACACACTCAACCTTAAGCATATGTATTCAATCATACATCAACACCATTGACAACATAAACAAACATAATTGATGCATTAAACATGATTAAATAATTAATTTATAACTTAAACAAGATTTTTTCACCACAAGCAGGGTTGTAACACCACAATTTGACCTGGGCGTGGACTAAACCCAGATGTTATAATTTGTAACGCTATTTGTTGGGCTATTTAATTAGACTAATATCGTGAAAACGGATCTCAACCCTCAAAGAAGCTTAAGACGAAAACCCTAAGAGTTACTACACAATGCATGTTGATCAATCATACTATAGGAGGGAAATTTGACTTGAAGGCTTCTAACATGAGTACTCTAAGTAACAAGGGAGGCAACAACTACCATGCTCCTAAGTGGGTGACTTGAGAAATATGTACTACTATGAATGTTTAACCAAATGCACGAGTCACTTCTTACCCGTAGTTCAATCTTTGAGTTAGGAAAGTTATTACGTGAGGCACATTGAGATAGAGTCACATAAATCATAATTACCTATTCCATATACCTATACACACACTATTAAATATTATGAACACAAGCATTCTTCAAGTGTTAGGACCTCATAGCCAAACAATTGGTCTTCACATAGATTCTTCACACGACATGACCTATAAACTCCTCTAATACAAGTTGCTTCAGCGTGTGCGCAGGCACACTAGCTACTAAATAAGTTTA
Source organism: Piper betle (assembly GCA_033002965.1). Lineage (NCBI taxonomy): Eukaryota > Viridiplantae > Streptophyta > Magnoliopsida > Piperales > Piperaceae > Piper > Piper betle. Next base: position 17,140 of record JAURVB010004643.1, read on the forward strand.
CTATACCTTGAGTGCTCCAACATCAATTCAGTACTATGGGCTTATGCAAAACCTTGCAGAAGATCATTAGTTAGTAGACCAGAGTGAACAACCCTGCATGGAAGGTTAGTTAAATAAAACCAAATATGACACAATACATGCCACGCTAACAATATATGAGCCAACACTTAGGATTTTTAAATCGCACATAAGGGTGATAATCCCATAGAAGTAAAATTAAATTCCTTAACACACACAATCATATGCAACAACGTAATGACTAATAGCTGGGTCCCCTAGCATGTCATTCCATCCTTTTGCCTTCACCGACCATGGTTAAGGAAACACACCTACGTATATATAAGAAAACTGTCAGTAATAAAATAAGTTTGATTACCGATCTAAAAATAAATATAGATACGTCAAACTAGCAAATGGTATTCTTGTACCCACAAAAAAAATGTTACAACCACAGAAATACTCACACAACAATAGATAGAGGATAAGAGGCGCGCTAAGCACTCTTGAACAATCAAATGCACTGGCACTCTAAGCACACTGATGATGAACTAGAACGCTAAGCATAGTAATGAAATGTGAGGAACCAGCATGCTAAGCATGGTCATGCAATATGATGAACCAGCATACTAAGCATGGTAATGCAATGGAATGAGATGAGTCAGCATAAGCAAGGCAATGTCACACACAATATGCTGGCATGCTAAGCACGACAGTATCACACACAAAGAGTTGACACAGTAAGCACGACTAAACAACTTGTCTGGCATGCTAAGCTCATAAGGCACAAAAGTTAAAACAATAAAAAAAACCCCATAATAGATAATCATATGTTTGTAGGGATCTTTTAATATTTTTCTTAAGCTCAAGTTTTAAAACCATAAAGGGATCTCATCCTTAAAGTTTTATTAAACTATAAAAAACTCTGCTAAATGGCCCAATATTAGTAGGATCAGATACAACGCTACCACTACCGTCCTATTGTCTAGCACACAGTGAAATCCACTCTCAAGGATCCAAGCAAAAGGTGAAGCAAAGGGGTCCACCAGACCTGGATGAGTCGAGCTCCATGTCTTAACACGGCAAGCTCCCTATGTGTATCCTCATAAGTGAAAGGAAGCCCTAATCACTCTCCATCCAAGATGGCATGAAAAATGAGGCAAGGCTTCCACACAAGTACACAAAATAAGAAACTTAATTAACTTATTTATCTTATTTAATTACTCTTTAAACCCCATTAAGTAGCCTTCCTTAATTATGGTTTAGGGGCTTCCTATACCATTAGTGAATAAACACTCAAATCACCAAATCCTAATAAATCCAAGAGGGCTTAACCCAGTGATATTTTTGACAAGCTAAGTGATCCCAAGCACTCCATGGTGAGACACAAAAATTGCCACGTGTTGGCCCATGGGCCATCATGAGAAACATGGCCCACTAAGCAGGGCTATGGTGTTGGAAATAATGTTCCTTAGCTGCACACCAATTTTCCTAAGGCTCATTCATAGTCTTGGAGATGCCAAATGGTCATGGGTAAATAGGAAAGTTAGCCAACACCGTGGTCTTTGATCCTTCAAAATTTCGGATACACATTCTAAGTACTTGAGCCTAAATGGATTCAAGATTGGGAGGCATTGCCTAGAGCATTTTTAGAGCTAGTGGGACCACTAAGGCTTGGAAAATTTCTTCGATATAGCCTAGTCATCCAAATGGTGTCAAATTATTGGGTGATCACGTAGGGACATACCCTAGGGTTTGGATGAAATTTAGCAAATTTCACCAAATGACTTACGTTCAGTATTTAGCAAACCAAGCTAAGGAACTAGGGTTTCAATCTGCATTCCTGTACACTCAACAATGCCAAATTTATTAGCTACATAGATGATAGTCAAATAGCTCCAAACTTATTGAGCTTCAATTATACACATAGTGGCATATTACATAATTTTTACACATTTTATTACAGCTAAAAACTTAGGCAAAAAGGAGCTCAAACATCAAAGCATGTCATAGCAAGCATACAACAAAACAAGTATAGTTCAGTTTAGGAGTTTTGTTCATGCCTTCGCTAACATTTACTTAGGTTGGAATTTTAATATGAGTTATCTAACATATAACCCTTGTGAAATCCCTTAACTTAGTCCCACACCTAATTTATAAGTGGGAATAGACTGATATCTTTAACTTGGATAACCAACTTTTAAAGAAATGACTTAGCCATTATATTGCACTTTGAAATCGAGTCATTATAGATTGTATCAGAGGAACATAGTTCTGTGTTAGATGATGGACTCGACTAGAAATATTGGCTAGGCTACTGGTCACACGCCAAAGAAGTCACCTGGGCTATGGATAGCAACGGGCCAAGTATAGAAATTTTGAGGATAAAATTTCTTAAGATGGAGTGGATTGTGAGATCCTCAACTTAGTCTCACATCTAATACCTACTGAGCCAAGATACTATTTTAAGTGGGGATGAACTATAGATCTTCAACTTCGGTTAACCACTTTTGAAGAGATAACTTAGGTCCATTAGTTTTCACTTTGGGCTAGGTCATTTGAGATGGTATTAGAGCAACATGCTTCCATATTAGATGGTGGACTCAGATTAATAGATCTGAGTAGGATCTTATAATATTTTTCTGAAGCTCAAGTTTTAACACTATTAAGGGATCTCATCTTTTGAAGTTTTATTAAACTATAGAAAACTTGAATAAATGGCCTGATGTTAGTGTGATCCGATTAAATGCCGTTACTACTGTCTTCTCATCTAACACTCAGTAAAATCCACTCTCAAGGATCCAAGCCGAAGGTAAAGCAAAGGGGTCCTACAGGCCTAGATGACTCGAGCTCTTCATCCAAATTCGGTTAGTTCACTCCACGTATCATAATAACTGAAAGGAAGGCCTAATCACTCTCCATTCAAGATGGCATGCGAAATAAGGCATGACCTCCACACAAATACACACACTAAGAAACTTAATTAACTTAATTATTACGTTTTGTTACTCGTTAGGCCTCATTAAGTAGCATTCATTAAGGTTCAAGGATTTTCAGTATCATTAGTGAATAAACACTCTAATCACCAAACCCTAATTAGTTAAGAGTGCTTAACCCAACGATTTTTCAGATGGGCCAAACGAAAATCAAATGTACTAAAACTCAAAATAGTGGGCCCTGGAACTCATGGTTAGATGCAAAAATTGCCAAGTGCTTGCTCATGGGCCATCATGAGAAACTAGGCCCGCTAAGAGTTGACTGTGGTGATGAGAACAATGTTCGTGGGGCACACACTAATTTTACTAAGGCTTGATCATGGGCTTAGAGAGTCCAAATGGACCTCAGGTAAAATAGGAGAGTTAATCAACACTGGTGGGCTTTGATATTTTAAATTTTGGATCCAAATTTGAAATATTTGGGCCTGCCTGGATTCGGGATTCAGAAGCATTGGCTAGAGCATTTTTGGAGTTGACTAACCATTAAGGCTTGAGAAATTTCTACTGAATAGTCTCCCTTCCAAAGGCTACCAAATTATTGGGTGATCATGTAGGGACATACTTTAGGCCCTGGGTGAAATTTTAGAAAATTTGACTAACAAATGACTAGAGTTTAGTATATAGCAATCCGAGCAAAGGAACTAGGGTTTCACCTTGCTTTCCTGCACACTTGACAATACCATATTTATTAACTAACTAGATGACACTCAAATAAACCCAAATTTACGACATTTCAAGTATACTCTTAATATCATATTCCATAAGTTTTACGCATTTTATTTCAGCTTACAACTTAGACAAACAGTAGCTCAAACATCAAGGCGTGTCACGGCAAGCATACAGCACAACAAGTACAGTTCAGATTTAGGGGTTCATTCCTTTATTGACATTTATTTAGCTCAGTATTTTAATATGAGTTAGCTAGCATACAACCCTAGAAGGTTTTTAAAGATTTTTGCAAAATAAACCTACATCATTGTGTAAAAATTGGGGAAAGGGAAAACTAAGTCACTGTAATCGTGAAAGTTGTCACCTTTCACCAAGTTTGACACCCATACATACTCCAAAAGGCTAAATCAGAACAAATATGCTAAATAAAATTGTAGATCTACTTGTCATAAATAATATGAAACCAATATCATGCAAAATTACATGTATATCATGTGATATAGTGGATCTACCAAACTAGTGCATAATACAACCCACAAATCTTACAAAAATATCACTATTTTTATACACATGCAATCGATGTGATTTTAAGCTTAATGCACTCCTAACATATAGATCTACATGAATAAAAATCCACAAAAATATAAACACATGATTATTCAAGTGTTACAGACCAAATAATCATAGCTGAGGAGGGAAAGATGACAACTTTACCTCGTATGCGGTAGGAGGAGGTCTCTTCGGCCTTCCTACACAAACCTTCCACTCTTAGGGGCTTAGACAAGGCCTCGGAAGGCTTGCTGAGGAAGTGGAGAAGAAGAGGAAATGGAGGAGGGTCAGAGCAAGGAGCTAAAGGGGTGAAAAAGGTGGAAATCAAAGAGCACTATTGTGGCACCTTTGCATTCAAACTAGACAAAAAGAACTAAGGTGCCAGTAATTAGCATGCACCTAGGGTTTTCAACCTAGGGCTATCGAGGACGACCTCAGAAACTATGTTGTGCGTCCCACAGGGGCTAGGATTGATCGAAATAGTTCCACACACACAACAAAGTAATAAAAACTTGAGAGGAACTTGGTCCTAACATCTAACTACAACTTGAAAATATCCAAAACAAAAGAAACAATTTACTGTTGAACCTATGTATAATTTCATCAGGTGTGTCTAACACAGAGGAAGCTAGTGACTAGGCTCATAAAGTACACCTACACACACAAAAATACATGGCAAAAAGGGCCAAGCAAAGTTATGGAGTACGGGTTAAAATCGAACCAACACTAAAGCCATTAGGCGAACATCCCAGGTTTTACATGGGCTCTCGGGCACTCTATCACTCTATCTCAATAGTCGAGTGCTCGGGTATTCCATCTTTGGCACTCGAGCTTTCACCATTTGGTGAAAAATCCAAATTTCCTACATGAGCCGATGCTCAAGTGCTCGGCAAGCACCTAGGTGCTTTGTCCTCGACCAAAATACAAATTTTGACACTTTTTTCATTCCAACAAGCTTAATACGTTATTTAATCGATCCCATAATGATTTTTCATACAATCATCAATTCAATTAATTTTTATCATTAAAGAGCATAAAAGGTGATGTATTTCCATAACATTGATACATGCACATATAATCATATCAAACCAACAAAAGTCATGCAAATCTTCATAAAAATATCTTTCAACTATTAATTTACATGTATTGATCATGAGTTTATTGAATTAATAAAAGTAACTATGTAAAAGATGTATGCAAATAAAATTATATATAAGAATTCATTCTTTTTATAAGTACACATACATGCAACGAATTCAAACCTCATGAATTCATTGTAGATCATAATCCTCCGAAAAAAATCAAAGTCCATGATTCATTGAAATCATCAAAACTCAATTAAAATTCTCATAAGTATCATGCATGCATGTCCTAAATACAAATTCTATAAAAACATGTTGATATCGTGGAGAAAATTAAGAAAAGAAAAGAAAACATACCAAACTTAGCCTCCTCCTATTCTCTTACCAACGTCGCCTCTTGGAACATTTTGAGGGAGGTGGACACACTCTCTCCCATTAATAAATAGGTGGCAACCAACCTCCTCTTAGTAGGGCCTTTTGAGTATTTTGCTTAGTTAATTAAAGCCTAAAACGGTTTGTAGTTATCTAAAAGGGACGTAAACTACCTAATACCACCCTAAATAAGAGTTCTAAAACTCCTTAACCTCAATCTCAAACCTTGTAATTCACCACAATTCTGTTACATTAAAATCTCACTATTTTATGTACTTGTAAAAACCAATTCTACCCTGCCACGTCATTATTTAATAATTTGGTCATAAAGTTAATTTAAATTAATTATATCTTACTTTCTAGAAATATTTTTTATCTGATTCATTTCTCGTTGGATTCTTAAAGATGTCTAGTTTATTCCTTCAAAATTTCAGAATTTTCAGACATGTATGCCAGCAGATATAAATTTTTGAAATTCACAGGTATGGTTTGTTTGGTCTAATTGCACTCAATTAATTTATTTATTAAATAAAATTTCATCCGACCAGGACTCCTTTAGATTGACCACAATGTTGGCCCTATTATCTTGTTGGTGCAGTTTATGCAGGACGACGTGGCGGTGCTGGCAAAGCTGCTCGCTGTTGCCTTCTAATGGGACAATTTCTTCTCCAATGTCCAGGATTGACCACAAGTAATGCATAAATAGCTATCATTCAGCTTCGTGCTTGGCCATTATGTGAACAATCCTTTATCATCTGACCAAGTTGCCCATATATGAAACAAGTCTTCAGTTTCTCTCCTTGTTGTCCTGCATGGTTCTCATAACAGGAAATGTATTTGCCTCTTGTTTGTTTTATTGTGGCTTCCCTTTCTTAAACCGCTGATTTTACGCCTTCTACTCTAAAACCATCCTTCGATCATGTTTATTACCCGCCTCTTTCTGATATCCACTCTTCTTACTATTCTGACTATTGTAAATCCTTTCATCACAGGTAATGCTCTAACCACTTCCGCCATAGTGGTGTATAAACAATAGTAGAAAGTCATCGTTTGATTGGATACATCAAACCTTCGAAGAATCTATTGGCTCTCATCTTCTTCGTAGCTACAAGCCCTCAAGCAAACTGCTGCAAACAAGTAAACTTGGCCTCGCTTTCTGTTACCGATATATTTCCCTATACATGCTTCTCAAATTCCAACTCTTTCATTTTGCGAAAATCAAGAGGAAAATAATTCTCATCAAAAAAGCTTTGTGAAACTCCTCCCAAATTATGTCCTTAGGTTAACGGTTATCAAAGTGAGTCTCTCCCTCGTCGATTCCCAACAAGGTCGTGCATCATCTTTTAAAGCTCCATTAATGATCCTCACCCAAAAACATGGACAACCATACTTCGAAATATACCCTCCATGGTAATAAACCATCTATCAACCACCTTACGATCATTTGTCCAAGCAGAAATTCGGCCTTCATTGTTGAGTGTAGTTTAAGGCTCAAGCAAGCGGGTCTATCGTGTGGCTAAAACTTTTGTAAAGAGTGATGAGCAACGTGGGTGAAATAGACCTACGGTCTATCGTGTGGCTAAAACTTTTGTAAAGAGTGATGAGCAACGTGGGTGAAATAGACCTACTTAGGGATATAGAATTATCGTAAGAAATTGAAAGATAGATACGAAGAAGAATTAGTGGAGAAGATAGGAAGAGGAGAGAGAGAAATAGAAAGAGGGAGAGAGAGAGATCCTCATCCAAAACTCATGGATAGCCCATACTTCGAAGTATACCCATCTATGGTAATAAACCATCCATCACCCACCTCGGGATTAGTCTTCCCAGCGAATGTTTGCCCTCCATTATCGATTGCAGTTTACGGCGCAAGTAAGTGGGTGTACTGTGTGGCTAAAACTTTTGCAATGAGTGATTAGCAAATGGGTGATATGGTCTTGCTCAACCATAGAGAATTTGGGAAAGAAATTGATGCATAAAGATTTTTGTAGGAAGAAGAGAATAAATGAAAAGGATAAAACCATAGAGAGCGAGTGAGGGGCTGAGAACTGTAGATTTCATTTCATTAGTCAAATCAGTGCGTTGACCATTCTTTTTAAAAATACGTTGACAACTATTTACACAAGTCTCCTAGTTTTATATTGTTCTCATTTTTTAATTTTTTTTCTAATTCTAATTAAAATTACTAATTACAAACTAAACCCATAACTCACGTATAAGTGGGTTAATGTTATAGGGGAGTTGACAATGTTCGATAAGGCACGAAAAGTTAAACGTCAACTCGCATGATCTTGACTCATGACCGACTTATCACGCATCACCGCCTGATTATTATAGTTATCAATACTCATCAATCATCTTTTGTGATAAGCACCGTTATTTTTTAGGGTTGAAATAAATTTGGAAGAAACATTTCGCAAGGTACAAAATAAAAGACACCAAAAGGAAGCAACACGCCAACAACTGTAATTATTAATTATCAATCTTCTATTATCTTTTCTATATAAAGAACACCTTGCATAGATTTCCTTTTAAGTTTGATAACTTCATTGGTCAAGGTGGGGGCATTGGATGTTCATATTGTCCCGGTATTTTACCTTATAGTAATAATGAATTGACCTGGTGCAGCATCCGTCATTTCTTATCTATCATTGCTAGCATATTCTATACGCCAGTTGACAGAGATATGCATGGAAGAGAATATAATTTACAAAATCGTGATGACCGCTTTTTACGTTCTACTGAAGAATGGGCAAGGAGGCTTATGAGTAAGCACAAAGACATCTACTAAAGCTTTCATCGTTACCGTATTATAACTGGCTACAACGAGGAGAACGTGAATGTAAACTGCAAGCATGGGGGGAAGAGATCACAAAACCGTCTCAACCTCCCCCAATCTAAGAAAGCGCCTATGATTAATATATTCTACTAGCCCTAAAACTCCAATGTCGTCACAGTTGGACTATTGACACGTAAACTAGGCAAAAATAACATAAAATAAAAATAAAAAATTCTAGGCGGGGGAGTCACAGACTGCCCTTCTCTGCTTCTCCTCCTGCTTCTTTGGAACAACGAACAAATAATAAAGAAATTAAGGATACAGAAGTACCAGTGGAAGGACGGTCTTTTGATGGTTATTGAAAGCGAATGAGTCGCAAGAAGGGAATTCGTAAGGCAGATAACTGAAAAAACATGTCAGCCAACTGCAGTGAAAGAGATTTTTTGAGATATGAAGCTGATTTTCTGAAGGAAAGCGACAATCTAACAATGAAGGAAAGCAAATGGGCTGGCTGGCTTGTGAAAAAATAAAGAGCAACCAGTAGTACTAATTAGCAAAGAGGAGGTAGGTATTGTAGGAACTGATCGGGGAGGTAAAGAAAAACACACGTCCCCTGATTTTGCTTCGTGACTAAAACATGAAGTCAAATGAAAATATGGATGAAAGGATAGAGACCGTAAGTAAAACAGGAAGTCACATGAAAATATGGATGAAAGGATAGAGACCAACATCAGTTTCCACCCGAGGAAGAGGAAGAGGGAGGGAAAAAGAAATTGTAAGTGGGAGAAGAAGAGGTGGAAGGAATGGAAACAGAGGAGGAAGCATCTTCATGAATACTGCTGTGGGTATGATCAGAGAAGGAACCTGAAGTAATGTGCGCCTCGACGTGATGCTGGTTGAGGAGAGGAATGGAAAAATTATATTGAGGTGGGGGGAAATGGGGACCTTGGAGGAGATTTGTATTGGTGTAAATATCATCCCAAACAGGGCTCCCTGGTCCCCATCCTGCAGGTATGGAGTTGAACCAGACCTCTGCCATGTCCCCCCAGGCCACCTCAGAGGGTGGCTCTGTTTCGCCTCCCATCATCGACCATCCATCAGTGGCCATCGTCGTCGAGACATCCATCGATTCAGAGCACTCATAAGGGGAGGAAGGTTTTGGTGAAGAGCAGTCGCCTTCACCAGCATGAGCTATACCACCTCCAACTACAGCTCCAATTTTATCATGATCACGGCTAATGGAAGACGGAGGCGGCATGGGATCAATCTCAGCAGTAGTAGTAGTAGCTGTAGGAGGAACCGAGGGATCTCCCTGGGTGGCGGTGGTTTTGCCGAGGAAGAGGTCGGGGAAGTTGAGACGGGCATTGTGGCCGCGGAGCTTGAAGGCTTCGCGGTCGTAGGCGAGGGCGGCCTCCTCGGCAGTGTCAAAGGTGCCAAGCCAGAGGCGGGTGCGATTGCGAGGGAGCCGAATCTCGGCCACCCATTTGCCCCAATGGCGCTGCCTCACCCCTCTGTACAGCTTTGTGGGGCTGGCCGCCGCGGCGGACCGGAAGAGAGGGAGGGTGGCCGCCCGCTGCCCGCTCTGTCCCAGTCGTTGCATCATCATGCTCTGCCCCCGTGGACTCAGATTTAAGGCCTCGCTCCAATACCGAAGGAGCTGCTGGTGGTGGTGTGGGCTCAGTGATCCTCCCCCGACCATGAGCGGAGCCCCTGCTGGTACCAGAATTTGGTGGGTCGGATGGTAGGGCTGCTGCTGGTGAGGGGCAAAAGAGATCATCATCTGCTGCTGCTGCTGGTGTTGATAATATAATGGGAGAAGAGCTGGCTTGTGAGTATTGGAAGGTAGTATTGGTGTAGATGGAGGCGGATGCGTCGACCCATCACACAAAAAGGGGAAAATGGGACGGGGATGAGCAGAACAACGATCAGGGCTTCGAATCTTCTTGAGGGGACGCCTAGAGGACGGGGAAGCTTCTTGAAAAACTGGCTTCCACTTCGGCCGGTGGCCGTCGCCTTCCATATCATCCATGACCCCTTGACTCTGAAATGTCCCCTTCTCTTTCTGATCTTGCATCTGCCTTCGCCCGCTGCCGCACGCCGCCGACTACAATTTTTCTCTACTACTCAAAGACAAATCAACCTTGCCGAAGCGTGATTACTGGTGATCAAAGTAGGAATTTAGTTAAACAACAGTGGACATCAATTGAGCCGCCCGCTCACCAGCCAGAAACAAGAATGTTGTGACGACTAGATAATCTCCTAAAGCAGTGAATTGAATGGGAACCTAGCAGCTAGGAAGAGATGAAGGATGTGAGGAGATTAAAGAGAAGAGGGGCGGTGAAGAAAGGAGAGAAGGAAAGAGGAGAAGAGGGAGAGGAGTGTCTCGAAATCGTAGAAAGAAAGAGGAGAGGGAGCGGGCGGCTTCAGATTTTGAGAGGGGAGACGACAAAGACGTAGGAAGAGCAATCGGTGTTGAGTAGACGAGGTTGAGGAAGTCGAAGGAGATTAGTGGCAAAAGGCTTAGATGGTTACAAGATGGTTTAAGGACACTTGTTTGGTTGCAGGGTGATCCGATGCCGAAGGAAAGAGGTTTACTAATTTGTCAAGTTCTCACCGTCTCTCCCCTTTAAGGTAAGTGGTAAGCAAGCGGAAGTCACAAGGGAAGGCATATAAGCTTGATTAAAGATCTGCTTCTCTCGAAGATTTATTTGGACCCCACGCGATGCGTCTCCTTGAAGGTAAATATCCCATGTCCTCTTTATGTTGGCCGGCCCGGGTCTTTCCTCTTCCCTTTCGGCTGCCTGCTTTCATTACATCCCGCCTACGATCATTAGTTGAATTAACCAATAGATTATGATCTATATTTTATTGACGAAAATTACAAAATTAATAAAATCTCTTTCAATCGGTTTGAACATGAATGAATTCATGGGTGGGTGTGGAGCGTTCGGAGTTGGTGAGTCGAGCTCTAATAGTATGGATGAGTAGAGACAGAAAAAATATGGCAAATAAAAATCAAGCAAGCTTGGAATTGATGAAGTGAAGAGGAAAGATGCGGTGTGGGGTGGGAGAAGACAGAAGAATAGGAGGTGGATGAGTAAATTAGTGATGGAGAAGGAAAGAGTCGGTGTGTTGCTGAGAAGAGGGCGGCGTCTGTCGGTGGCCAATCTCTCTCCTCATCATACATTTTTTTTCTTTTTCCAGCGCCTCTCTCCATCATATATGAACCCTCTTTTATTTACTCTTCAGTTGGGTCCACCGTGAAAATATCTACTCCTCGCTGACCTAAAGCTCAAGACGTCGCAGGCCCACCAGCGTGCCATGTTGTTAGAGCGACAATTGTTTCACTTTTTGCCACATCTCAAAAGGATGGGAAACAAATTATTTTTTTTAAATACAGTTTTTTTAAGATATAATATAATATTAATATAATAATGTAGAAATTTTCTTATTAAAATATGCCCTATTTAATAATAAAAAATAAATTATGCTCCATTATACTTAATATATTATTTTTTATTCTAAATAACATTATTATTTTAAAAGTTAGGCACTCAAAGAGGTACCTAAAATTGGCATACACTTTCTTAGTAACATTTTTTAGAAAGGATAATAATTTTAAATAATATCGGACTATATTTACGAGGTCAAGTTAATTTTTTATTTAAATCCAAGTAAAATGAGGATAGTTAAATTATTAAATAAAAAATTGCAACTATATAGTAAATAAAATATACATTATATTAATCTTTAAAAAATATAATTTTTATCCAACGGTAAATTCTTATAAAACATAATATTTATATTGCTTCAAAAAATAGAAAAATTTATATTTTTGTGTCACATGGAGAAATGGAATGAAGGAGAAAGTGAACATTTTCTGGATTCAGGACTATTAGAGTATTGACAAAGAAAAAAGAAAAAGAAAAGGACTAACTAGAGTATGGTGGGATGGATGAAAAACTCCATGCGGGTCTGCTCACGAATTTCACAAGTTAAAATCACTGTTGCAGAAATCGGCCGATTCGGCCGATTTAAATCGGATCGGCGTCGCGCCGATCCGATTTTGGGGCCGAATCGGGCGGCCCCGAATCGGCCCCGGAATCGGCCGAGTTCGGCCGATTCCGACCGATTTAAATCGGAATCGGAATCGGCCGATTTAAATCGGAATCGGTTTTTTAGGAAATTACCAAAATACCATAGGTATGATTTTTATTAAATTATTTAAGCATGGGTAAAATGGTAATTTGGATTTTAAAAACCTAAAATCAAACCCGCTCCCCCGACACCGCCGCCGCTCGTCCGCCCACCGCCGCCCGGTTTCCGCCCTGCCGTGCGGCCCCGACTCCACGCTCGCCGCCGACCGGGCTGCCGACCTCGCCGCCGACCTTGCAACGTCGCCGCCCACCCGTGGCCGGACCGAATCGGGCACGCACGAATCGCCGCCGACTCCGCCGCCGGCTCCGGGCCGCCGACGGTTCGTCCGGCCGGGCTGCCGACATCGACCGGGCTGCCGACATCCTCCGACATCGCCGCCGAACCGGGCCGCCGGTGGCGGCGGGGGGTAAAAATCGCACGGTGGCATTCTTGTAATTAAAAGTTGACTCGAGTCAACTCGAGTCAAAAATAATAATTAATTCGAAATAATTTAAAAAAATCTTAAAAAATATTTAAAAATATCAAAAACTATAATACACAGAATAATATCAAAATAACATCAATACTTAATTTTAATATATTTATATTATAAATTGTCAAATTATTATATATAACTGATTAAATTAATTTGGACCGATTCAACTGAACCGATTCCTGGCCGATTCAGACCGATTCCGATTCACTGGAAAACCGATTCCGATTCCGATTCCGATTTATGCAACTATGGTTAAAATAGGACAAGTCCAACGTTTGAAGATGTGGGTTGAAAAAAGGACCAAACTTGCCGACCAACCACTTAAACTGAAAAGAAGCTTGGCGGAGAGTTTGTTTGTGATTTGGTTCGCGTTTTGACCATTGACTCGCTCCTCATTATATTCTACGCTACGCAACTCCTCCCGTCCCTCAAGTCTCAATCTCTCGCAATAGACTTGTCTGTTCGAGTTTAACCCCTTTATTATTTCAAAGCAAGGCCTTGTGCAAATTAATTATTTTATGTAGAAAAGAGATGTTTTTTCCTCCTCCATTGCCCATGTTTGAAAAATACCAAAAATAGTGCTAGCGACTTGCTTAGCGTGGGTGAGTGGGTTTTTTTGACCCATTTATATTTTAAGGGCCTTCTTATGTTCTGGTATAACCCTAATTTAGGGGTAGACAAGAAGAGAAGCTGACGAGTGGTGCAATCTTGTGGCGCAATATCAAGGTGGAGTGAGGGTGAAGGTTGTTGTTGATGTGAAGAGGAAGATTAAGTAATTGGATTCTATTTTGAATTGTCGATTTGTGGTTATGTTGTGATCAAGTCGGTGTATTCTAAGTTTTGCCTTTGTATTATTTTAATCTTCCAATTTATGGTGGATTGTTGATTTGCACGTCTTGGATTGTTTTTCTCATTGTTGTAATCATGTATGATCGTATCGTTGATTTATAATCATAGTGGATTACAGGTCACCTACCGTTATGGTATTTTTCCACGTTATTATTGGTGGCTTCTCCTTTTGATTATGTTTGTAAACTATTCGTGTTTAATTAAACGACTTTGGGAAGTTGGTGATCTTGGATTTTTACTATTTGATGTATTTTGTTGTGTGTGCACTCTAAGTGTTTATGGTTATTCCCCAACAAGTACTATCGGAGCATTTGGTTCTTTGATTGGTTTGTTTGATTTGGTGTTTGATTCTATTGTTTTGAGTTGGTTGGGGCAAGATGTCGAAGACTATAAAATTTGAGATTCCTAAGCTCAATGGAAGGCACTTTGCTATGTGGAAAGTAAAGATTCATGTCATCTTGGTGAAAGATCAATGTGTTAACACTTGAAGGGAAAGGGCTGAAAACCGAAGGGGATGACAGATGGTCAATTTGAGAAGAAGGATGAGATTGTTAAAACTGATATTCTCTTGGCATTGGAAGATAAGATATTATTAAATGTGCAAATGGTGTGGATACTACCGCCAAAGATTTGTGGGAAAGTCTCAACTATATCTATGAGTCTTTGGTGAATAAGATATATTTTTGGCAATAATTTTACAATCTCAAGATAAAGGACAAGACATCGGTTCATGATCACTTGAATATGTTTAACTTGTTGGTGAATGAGTTGTTGAGAACCGGTGTAAATCATTCTTCTTTGTTCAATGTCGGACTCATGGGATAATTTAATTATAAGCTTAAGTCATGTTATGAAGTTGGACATGGACTCGGTGACCACCTCTCTTTAATTTGAGGAGATGAGGAGGAGGTCTTTGGAATCATTATCTTCAACTTCTAGTTCATCGGCATTGGTGTCGGGAGAAGGAAGAGGTAGATCATGAAGCAAAAGGCTTTTTCAAAAGGGACAAGAGTAGACGTAAGTCTAAGACAATGAGGGAATTGAAATTCTACTATTGTGATAAGTCGGGTCACATGAAGAAATATTTTTGGAAGCTCAAGGGCACAAATGAGAACAACAACAAGACTAAAAATGTTCCAAATGCAAATGTTATAAATGTGGAGTTAGTCATTATGGGTGATTGTGGATCAGAATGTATGGTAGCTGATTGTGATGTGAGTTGGATTATCGACTCCGGTGCATTGTTTCATGCTACTCCAAGCTTTGATTTCTTTGCTACATATGAAGCCAATGATTTGGGGTGTATGAAGATGGAAAATAGTGGTGTTTCTATGATTGTTGGGAAGGGAGATGTGCATGTGGTGATCAACATGAGTTACAAGTAGATGCTCAAAGGTGTTCAACACATTCTGAATTTGAGATTGAATTTATTGTTTAAAGGTGTACTTGATGATGAGGGTTCACCTCACACTTTGAATAAAGCACGTGGAAGCTTGCGCTTAACTCTTTGTTTGTGGCTAAGGTGAAGGAATGTTATAGCTTGTACAAGATGGGGATGAGCCTTGTGCGAGGGGAGGTGAATGTGCCATCTTCATTTCTCACGGTGGATTTGTGCCACCGAAGACTTAGGCACATGGGTGAGAAAGGACCAGAGGTTTTGAGGAAGTAAATCTCCTTCCTAAGCTCAAGGGTAGTGTGATTAACCCTTGTGATCATTGTTTGATTAGCCCTTGTGACTATTGTTTGATAAGCAAGTAATGAAGAGCACCTTTTTGGGATCGAGTACAAGGAAGTCTGATGTGCTTGAGCTTGTGCATATGGATGTGTGTGGACCAATAGAAGTGAAAGCATTTAGTGGTTGTAGCTACTTTGTCACTTTCATTAATGATGCTTCTAGGAAGGTGTGGGCATATGCTTTGAAGAGCAAGGGAAATTAGTTGGACATCTTCAAGGACTTTCATGTGGTGTTTGAGAAAGAAAATGGCAAGTTGGTCAAGTGCCTTAGAAGCGACAATGGTGGCGAGTATTTGGGTGCCCTATTCTCCCCAACTAAGTGGTGTGGCGGAAAGGATGAATAGACTCACGAAGAGGATCCAGAGTATATTGTCTTCGGTGGTTAATTGGTTTTCAGGTGAAGCCTAATGCTGCTTTTTAGTTGGTGAATAGGTCTCCTTTACATAATTGGAGAGTGATGTTCCACAAAGGGTGTGGAGTGTGAACTACTCTTGCTTGAGGGTGTTTGGTTTCAAAGCTTTTGTGCATATACCCTAAAAACAACAAGTGATGTTTGATACTAGGGTGGTGAAG
The DNA here is from genome assembly GCA_033002965.1 of Piper betle. Lineage (NCBI taxonomy): Eukaryota > Viridiplantae > Streptophyta > Magnoliopsida > Piperales > Piperaceae > Piper > Piper betle. The sequence goes on from JAURVB010004643.1 coordinate 33,373, forward strand.
TGCATCTACTAGGGATATAGTTATGAGCAATTATCTATAGGCTTTGGGATCACAAGAACTGGAAGTTGATCTGGAGCCATAATGTGGTCTTCATGGAAGATTAAACGATTAAGGACTTCGGGAAAGGGAAGGTGCCTCAAGATGCATCCCAGGAAGGCAAAGAGCAAGGAGATTCTTTCGTACCGGCTCGTACGGAAGAGGTGGATATTGATGATTTTCCGGCCATCCCACCTAGAGATGATAAAAGTGAGGATGAGATTATTAATGAGGTTGTTGATAATGTAGGTGTTGATGAAGAGGAGCATAGTCAAGTGAGTCATGATTAAGGGGAGCCAATAAATGTGAGGAAGCGGCTTAGGTTCCAGTTCCATCAAGTGACAAAAAATGGTGAACCGGATACTTTTGGCAAGGTGAAAGCTCATGTGAATAGGGTAGATTAAATAAGGGCTATGCAAGATGAGATGAAATCCTTACATGACAATCACACCTATGAACTTGTTACTCTTTATAAAAGGAAAAGAACTTTGAAGATCAAGTGGGGGTACAAGATCAAGTAAAAAGAAGGTTCCTCTAAGCCAAGGTACAAGGTTAGATTGGTGGTGAAGGGATTTCAGGCAAAAAAAGGTATTGATTTTGCTTTGGTGGTGAAGACATTTTCACAACCCCAATAGAGATTGGTGGTGGTGTTCTATCCACAACCGATGTGGAGTTCATTGTAAACACATAGGCTTGTAAGGAGATGCTTTGGTTGAAGACACTTTTGGATGAGATTGGGTTTAAGAAGGATTGGTACCTTGTTCATTGTGATAGTGAGATTGGCATCCACTTGAGTAAGAATTTGAGTTTCCCTTCAAGAAGCAAAAATATTGATCTGAGATACCATTAGGTGAGGGATGTGTTGGATGTGAAGTCCCTTTAGCTTGTCAAATTCACACGGACAAGAATGTTTCAGATATGTTAACCAAGGTGGTGACCAAAGCAAAACATGTATTTTGTCGAGATGAAGTGGGCATGTAGGCTCTCTCCTATGTCGGGTAGTTTCTTCATGGAAGGGAAGGTTTGTTGGTGTTTTCCCTCCTCCATTGCCCATGTCCGAAACATACCAAAGGCTAGCAACTTGCTTAGTGCGGGTTAAGTGGGTTTTGATCATGTTTATGTTTTAGGGCTTCTTATGTTTTGGTGTAACCCTAATTTGGGTGTAGACAAGATGAGAGATGGGAGTGGTGACTCTTGTGGTGCAATATCAAGGTGGAGAGGGGGTGAAGATTGCTATTGATGTGATGAGGGAGATTGGGTGATTGGATTCTATCTTGGATGGCTAACTGTCGTTCCGTCACAATCAAGCTATGCCTTCAAGGTTTCTCCTTCATGTGATTTTAATCTTCCAAATTTTGATGGATTGTTGATTTGCACAATTGGTATTGTTTTTCTGATTGTCGTAATCATGTGTGATTGTATCATTAGTTTATTATCATAGTGGACTTTGGGCCACCCACTAATGTGGTATTTTTTCACATTATTATTGGTGACTTCTTCATGTGGTTATTTTCTTGTGATTAGGCTTGTGGATTATCCGTATAGAAACAAAAGAAGTGATCTTAGGTTTGTAGTATTTGAAGTTTCCGTTACTTGTGCACTCTAATTGTTTGTAATTATTCCCCAACAACATAAAGGAAGAAAATTTTAAGGAAAAAATAGCAAAGTACTTTTTCATGAATTTTGTTACATAGTGAGGAATGGTAATTTTGTATAAAAATGATAAGGCTGAAACAAGTACGCTTTTATCGAATTTGATCTCAATAAAGTTTAAAGGTAAAACAAGCATAAGAGAGTACATCTTAGAGATGTTAAATATTGTATCAAAACTAAAAGTCTAAGGTTAGAACTATTTGATGATTTGCTCTTGCATTTAATTTTAATTTCTATTTTGGCACAATTTAGTCAATTCAAGGTCAGTTGTAACTACCAAAGGGACAAATGGACTCTAATAGAGCTCATTTTTATGGTGTGCAAGAAGAAGAAAGGTTGAAGCAATAATAGGCTGAAAGTGCTCATTTAGCAAGTACCTATCAAGACAAAAATAAAAAGAAAATCAGGCTTCTTGCTGTTTCTTTTTGGTAAACCTGGACATATGAAGAAGGAATTCTCTAAGTATCATGTTTGGCGTGTAAATAAAGGTCAATTTCATAATTTTGTTTGGTTTGTGGTTAATGTAGCTTCAGTACCAAAATACACTTGGTGGCTAGATTCGGGTGTTACTACTCACATAAAGCGTGTCAATGCAGGGTTGTCTGAATTGCTGAAAGCCAAATGATGTTGAATGATTCATCTTTGTGGGTGATGACAACTCAGTTATAGTTAAAGCAATATCGATGTTTAGATTATTATTAAAGACATGATATTATTTGAATTTAAAAGAGACATGAAGTACCGTCTTCTAGACGGAATTTGGTTTTATTTCTATATTGGACAAATCTGGTTACTCTTGTTCATTTAGAAATAATAAGTTTAGCCTTTTTGTAAATTTAAATATTGTGGGTAAGAATTCCTTCTCTTTTTATGATAATCTACTGATACTATTGCATCTTTTAAGGAAACTTTGCATATAGGTTTAAGTGGTACAAAAAAAATTAATCAATGAGAATTCTTCTTTATTATGGCATAAACATTTAGGGCAAAGTTATAAATAAAGAATTAAACGACTTATGACACATGGAATTCTTGATTCTCTTAATTTATCAAATCTTCAAGTCTGTGCTGAGTGCATTAAGGGAAAATAAACAAATATAAGGAAACTAGGTGTCAATCAATCTTCAAGTGTCTTAGAACTAATGCATATAAAAATTTGTGGGTCGTTTTCTACAGCTTCTTCGAATGGTCAATAATATTTTATTACGTTCATAGACGATTATTCTCGTTATGGTTACCTTTATCTCATTCATGAGAAGTCTCAAGCATTGGACGTGTTTAAGGCATATAAGGCTGAAGTTGAGAACCAACTTGACAAAACTATTAAGGCTATCAAATCTAATCAAGGTGGTGAATATTATGGAAGATATGATGGATCAGGTGTACAATGTCCATGACTATTTGTCAAATCCTAGAAGAGTGCGGAATTGTCCCACAATACACAATGCCAAGTACTCCTAGCATGAATAGCGTTCCTACGAAACCGAACATTAAAGACATCGTAAGAAGTATAATTGCTTATACTATTTTACCTAATTCACTTTGGGGTGAGGCGTTAAAAACAACAACATATCTTCTTAGTAAAGTACTAACAAAGGCAACAGTTAGGACCCCTTATGAATTATGGATAGGAAAATAATCTAGTATTAAGCATTTACGCATTTGGAGTTGTCCAGATAAGGCAAGGCCTTACAGGCCAAATAAAAGGAAACTGGACTTAAGAGCAGCTAGCAGCTATTTTGTTGGGTACTCTGAATGATCTAGAGGGAATAAGTCTTATGATCCCACGATAAGGTCATTTCTTTGAGATGAAAAATGCTAAGTTCTTAGAGGATGTTGAGTTTGGAAGGGGAAATAAAATTAGAGACTTTGTCTTTTAAAAAGAATATGTTTCTCTTTCCATGATTGTTCTTGATAATAATCAGGATTATCTTCCTGATGTTGTTCAATAAACAATACCAGAATTAGAAGACAATATCTAAATTCTCCCTAATCACAATCATCATGTTATACCTGAAAAGGAAAATCAACAGCCTTAAGATGAAATGCCATTGAGGAGATCCACAAGAGAAAGGAGAAATGCAATTTCAGATAATTATATCATCTTTCTCCAATAATATAAGGATAATATTGGAATTATGGAAGATGATCCAATCAACTTTCATCAGGCTATGAAGAGTGCTAATTCTAAAAACTGGATTGATAACATGAATCAAGAGATAAAGTCCATGAAAGATAATGACATTTGGGATCTCGTTCCATTGCATGAAGGTGTGAAACCTATTGGTTGTAAATGACTATTTAAAACCAAAAAGGATTTGAAAGGTAATGTAGAAAGATATAAGGCTCTTTTTGTTGCAAACGACTTTATTCAAATGGAAGGCATCAATTATAATGAGACATTCTCTCCAGTTTCATCGAAAGACTCATTCATAATAATTATGACATTAGTGACATATTTTGATCTTAAGTTACAACAGATGGATGTAAAAAGTGTGTTTCTAAATGTGACATTATTGAAACAATTTATATGGTGCAACCAGAAAATTTTGTATCAGGAGATTCAAAGAATATGGTTTGCAAATTAAAAAAATCCATGTATGGACTTAAGCAGGCTTACCGTCAATGGTATCATAAATTTCATCAAGTTATTCTCTCGTTCGGTTTTGAGATGAATATTACTTGATGATTGAATATACCATAAGTTTAATAGGAGTAAGTATATTTTCTGGTTTTATATGTTGATGATATATTGCTTGCCAGTAATGATATAAGTTTCTTGCACGACACAAAGAGATTTTTATCAAAGAAATTTGAAATGAAAGATCATGGAAATGTGTCTTTGTATTAGAAATTCAAATACATCGGGATCGTTCTAGATGTATACTCGGATTATAACAAAAAACCCTATCATTAGCCTGATCACCTATTGCTAGACCTAGAGATTTGATGTTGTCTAGAGATAGAAAGATTATATTTGTCAATGAATAAAATAGCCTTTGTTCATATATTTTAAGTGATTCACATATAAGATAGAGATATACTCATATGTCTTGGATAACTGTTAAGGACAAAGCTTAAAGAATCATTTTGCATACACAATTTCATAGAGATATACGAGTTGGGTGCGAGTGATAAGTATCTAGTGAATCGAGAGATGTCATAAATAATTAATTCTCGTGGTTAATGATTCAAATGTGCAATTCATAGGTAGAAGTTATAACTTTAATCAGATAGAGCACTAGGTGAAATTGAAAATCCTAGGTTTGTTGTCTTGAAGTTAATATTTTATTTAAATATAGCCTTTTAGATTAGTTTAGCTTTAATCCATAATTTAATCACTCTTTGAATTCATTTCTATTTAAGTACAATTAATTAAATTAGTTTTGGTAATTAAAATTTTATACTAATAATTCCTCGTAGGACAATATTTTCTTATCACTTTTATTATTTGATTCGGCATGTGCACTTGCGTTATAATTTACACATTAGGATGACTTGTTGATTGTAGGACATGATGGAGCCAACATTGAAGTTTAAAGAAACTTGAATAAATCCTTTACAATGAAGGATTTGGGATCAGTAAAGCAAATCTTGGTGATGTTCATTCGGCATGACAGGGGAACTAGAAAGCTTTCGGTGTCACAAGAAAAATACATAGAAAAGGTGTTTGAAAAATTCAACATAAAAGATGAAAAGCCGGTTAGAGTTCCACTTGGGGTCAATTTAAGTTGAAGAAAAATGACTTAAATGAAACAAAGATGGAGGAAATGAGAAAAGTTCATTATGCCTCTGCTGTTGGTAGTTTGATATATGTTATGGTTTGTACAATGCCAGATATAGCATATGCAATTGGAACAATTAGCAGACATTTAACAAATCCAAGTGAAGAACATTGGCAAATAGTAAAATAGATAATGAGGTACTTGAGAGGTACATCCAAAATGTGTTTATATTTTGGAAGTGATAAACCTTTATTTGTTGGCTACACCAATGCAGACATGGCAGGTGACTTGGAGACAAGAAGGTCAACATTTGGGTTTGTTGTTAATTTTGCTAATGGGCTTGCGTCTTGGTAGTCTAGGTTGCAAAAGTGTTTTGCATTATCTACAAATGAAGCCAAATTTATTGTTACTACAAAAGCTTGCAAAGAGATGCTATGGTCGAAGAGATTTTTGAATGAAATTGGTCTTAAATAGAAGAGATACATTGTATATTATGATGGCTAGAGTGCAATTCACCTAATTAAAAATTCAAGTTTTCATTGAAAGAGGAAATATATTAATGTAAGATATCACTGAATAAGAGATGTGTTACAAAGTAAATCTCTTAAGTTAACAAAAAATTATAGTGAAAAGAATATTTTAAACACGATGACTAAAGTTGTGTCAAAAGGACAAACATGTTTACTGCAGGAATGGATTAGGCATGGATGGAGCTTCCCATGCAGTCTAGAAATATTTCATGGAATTAGGAAAGGGAGGTTTGTTGAGTAGTCCCTCGTCCTTAAATACATGAAATTGCAACCCTGTTTGAGCAAAAACTAAGATTTTGTAGATTCGCTTCGTGTGAAAAGAATAAATGCAATGTCAGGCATTTTTCTTCTTTAGTTTTGGGTTTTTGAGAAAAAAGTGCTACGAGGGAAAAAAAGAAAATTGTGTGGATTGAAGAAACGTGAATATTTTCTTGAAATTTGTTTGTAATCGTTAATAGTTACCTCGTCAAGTTCTTAATCTATAATATTTTTTTCTTCTTTATTCACTTGTGGTTAATACAAATTGTGTAGAAATTAAAATAAATTGGTATTAGGGAGTTTGTTCCCTTGTGGATATTTTTTATATCAAATTGTGATATAGTGAATTTAATCAGACCGTTCGTTTTGTGGTTTTCACTCCAAATTTGTGGTTTTCCACGTAAAATTGTTTTGCTTTTGTTAGAAAGTATTTTATATTGTTTTTGTCTATTTTAATTGATATTTTTCATCTTACTTGTTGAATGAAGATTTTATTTGGCTAATCACAACATTAAGTTTTATGGAATGTGAATTGTAGTTTCTGGGTAGTTGGTATGAAATGAAAGTAAATGTCATGAAAATTTTCAAATGGTCAATCTTACTAAAAATAATTGTATTTAATATATTTTTTTATAAAAATACTATTAAATTAATTAATTTTTATTCAATTAAGTCTGATAATCTAAAAATTACAAAATAATCGTGATTACCTTATGCAGCTCTCCTATCTACTCTCTAACAAGAAAAGAAAATTCTCATTTTTCTTAATAGAGTGGATAAGAAGGAAAGATTTTTTTTCATTAGAGAATACATGGGTAAGCTATATAAATTAATCATAACTCATCTGAACTCAAACCACGTTGTAAAACATTTATTTTTTTAAAATATAATGTATATATACTACTAATTTTATTAAATTAATGTTATTTATATTTCTTTTATGCTAGTCAAGCAAAACTCAGGTCGAATGTGAATTATAATTTTTTTTCTCCCAAAGAAGCTTTTATGTAAAATACGAGAAATGTGGGCATGTTTGTTCCGAGTGAGGAGAAGGGAGAAGGGGAAATAGAGATAAGGACAAATTAAAAATTAAGTTTGTTTAGGCTACTGAGTCTTTTTTGCCCTCTTTTGTTGTGAACGGTTTATAGAGAGTGCGAGGTGTGGAGAGCGGAATGAACTTTTGTATTCATTTTGATTTTCAATGAAAACTGAATTCGTTATCCCCTTTCTCAAGTCGAGGGTAAATTTTCGAGCACCGGCCGATTGATCTCTTCTTGATCAGTTGGAACCCTCTTCTCCATTTTCAATTTGTATACTCCATTAACAACCACAGTAGGTCGCCGGAAGATTAAGATGAGCAAGGGCAAGGGAATTCTAGCAATTGAAGGGACCTGCGACAGGTTGATATCAGAGGTCCTGGTGTTGACAAAATGCAATTGGAGATGGGCGAGATGAAGCAAATGTTGTTGCAGGTTCAACAGCAGATAAAGTTGATTACTCGAGGAAACGAACTCAAACAACCAGAGACTGCGGCACCTTCGGTAAGCAAAACACCCATCACTCTTGATCCTCATACCATATCTGAATTAACTGCTGCCAATTTCACAAAGAAATCAACCTTCGAATTTGCTAAGCATGCGGATGATGAATATCCGGTAATTTGGATTTGAAATGTGGAACATTACTTCAGGTTTCATGCGATAGGGTCACAATGGCTATCTTCCATTTGAAAGGGAAAGCCAGGAGGTGGTATGAAGTTCTTTACACCGATGAAGGATTGGTGGATTGAGAGAGTTTAAGACCGTCATATTCGTTCGATTTGGGTCATCTCGTTATGAAAAACACTCTTGGGAATTGACGAACTGACTCGGACAGGAACAGCACAAGAATACATTGACACAACATTGATGCTTTTGAGACGACCGTAGGAAAAACTTGTGGTTTACTATAAGATCAACTGGTATCATGCCTTATAAGTGGCCTCATGCCCAACATTGCAGCAAAACTTGAAATTAGTGAACCTTCCAACCTGACCAACGCTTCGTTGCTCGCTAAGAAATATGAATGGAAGTTAAACATAAGAAAAATGGTTTGGAAATATTTTGCTAATAAGGCGTTGAAAAAAGGAGTAAGGGTGGCCAACGACTGAGTTGACAAGGTTCCAATTAAATTTAACTAATTGAATATAACCGACAAAAAATAAACCAAATGCGGACATTTTTTTTGTCCGATAGAATGACCAACCAAGCGTCGGAAGTATTATATATACTAATTAATAATTATATAATATACTCAATATAAATTTAGAAATTTTAAAACTAAAGCATGTGATAAAAAAACCATAAATTATTGTTGTAGGCCCATTACATTTATATCCATATAAATATGTTTATCAAGTAAAAATTCTCAAAGGAACCATCAAAACAAAAATATATAATTATGAAGCAAAATATATATTCAAAGTAAGTAACCCAACAAAAGAAAAATATCACAATTAGCAAATTATTTAACCAAAGTGAGATAACAAGTATCAAAACAAATGTAATTAATAGCATAAAATTCAACAAGACAAGTATAAACAAATCATTATGTAACTCATTAGATAATCAATATATTATGACTAATTTAATTAATTAAAGCAAGACAACCAATATTAATATTAATGTGATTAATAACTAAATAAATTAGCAAATAATATAGAACTAATATATTATGACTAATTTGAATAACTAAAGTAAAACAATACGTATCTATGACTACTGTGATTAATACTAATTTCTCTGATAAATCTAATTAAGTTTAATTATGATTGATTATTTTAATAAATTAATAATGTGATTACCTATATAAAAAAATTAACTTTAATGATATGATGAAATAGCAAGTAATGAATTTAATAATAATAAAATATATGTCACCACTAAAACATCTAATAAAATATAGTAAAATATATGTCACCACTAAAACATCTAATAACATCATGTATTATTAACTTAAATAAAAAATATAATAATTATTTTAGGTTCTATTAATCAACCCTTATAATTTTATTTAATTCAATTAATGTAGTTAAGATGATAGTTTATTTAAAAAATTGTTCAAAGTGATTTTAGGTGTTTGCCCTTGCGTTTATCGTAATTCGAGTTGATTTTAAAGTAATAGATTATAATAATTTTTAAATTCCACTAGTGTTGATACTAAAGTTTTGACCAATAAGTAATAGAATTTGTTTAATAGGATAGAATTGAAATTTAAGATATTATTATATCGGATCAAATTTTTGTAACTATATTGATAGATAATAAAATGATTGACAGTATCACATAACTTGATGTAATCTATTGGTATAGTACTCTTTACATGTCTAGAAGGTAGTGGGATAAAGCCTTGGTAGGAAAGAACTTTGGTTCTTTTAAGTTGACGCCAGCTGTGGACATGATTGACCCGACGGCAATTCTGTCGGCAAGATTTGTCCGACCGAATTTCCGATGGACACAGGCAAAGCATGTCCGGCCGACCGATGCCTGGCAGGGAAGACGCGCAAAAACAGTTGAGGCACAAGTAATGAAATTCAACTATGGAGATGTGAAAGATAGGAGAGTAAAGGGATTGTGATTTAAATATGATGAGAAGTATACCCCATGTCACACTTGCAAAAGAAATCGTGGCAGCAGAAATCGGATGAGGAGATGGGGCACGAAATCGTGGCAGCAGAAGAAACCCAAGAGCCAGAACTGTCAATGAGGACTTTGAATGGACATATCACAGCGGACACCATGCAAATTGTGGCAAGCCTTAGAAACAGAAAGGTCGTGGTTTTGATAGACTCCGGAAGCATGCATAACTTTCTTAAGCCAAAATGTTGTAGACGAGTTGTCCATTCTCCACACCCTTAACGGTAGAGTCGATAGTGGCTCAAAGCTGGTAAGTTTTGGGAAATGCTCGAAGACTGAGTTGACAATGCAAGGTCACAAATTCTTAGCTGAATTCCACGCCAATTATTAGATCTTAATATAATTAATTATAAGTAGAATAAAGATTAAAAATACCTAGATCGATGTAACATAAGATGACTAAGTCTTTGATTTACAATTTTCTAAGATTCTGGTTTGATTACTATAACCAAACTTATTTTCACAACCTATCTCTCGTTCTCTGTAATTCTATAAAATAATATACATAGAAAATAATACGCGTGCTCTCCTTGTATAAAAGGAATCATATTTATCATTCCTAATTGGTAAGGATTTGGAGAGATTTATCTCTTCTTAAACTAATAAAGATTTGTATATATTTATATAAGATTTATATAAAGATTTATGAGATATATTTATTTAGATTTGGATGTGGCACACTATTATGGGTGTATCCCTATCATATATGCCAATATCTCTCACTCCATGATATTCTCGGTTCATGGGGCCCACTAAATCTAATCTCCTACTCGCACATGAAATATAATTCATTTCAAATAAATTCTAGAGAAAATCATACGAAGAATGGGTCGGGCAACTTATGGAAATAATGGAAAGTAGAAGCATAAAAAACATTTGTTAGGGATACTTAATGACTTAGATGTTTACATTATGCCTTAGACTATAGTGAATATTATATATCCCTTAATAATTTTTACTTCACTACTGTTATCTACATTATTTAGTTACAAAGACATAATAATAGTCATGACTTAGATACAGCTTTTAAAATAATCTTTCTTTTACACATATATTATTTTTTATTACCAATTATCGTTATTTCTTAAACATACCCCATATTGCTGAATAGTCCACAGCTGTAGGTAGTATACTCAAGAAAATAACTTTAATTAGTGATTTCAAATATAGTTGAAAGTTATTAAGGGTACTTGGGAGTATCTTTTGCTTCGAGAATCTCATCTAGTGGAGAAGATGATACATTCCCCACTATCCTCGTGGTCGGAAAAGCATACATGGTATGAACCACGTACTATGGTAGATAGATATTCACTTAGAACATAACTCAAGTAGAGTGACAAGTCAGGCTACATTCCACCATTTCCTTTATCAACATTATCCATACTTAAGACCAATTGTTATTCATACAACTGACATGTGACAATCGAATAAAACAACTAATGTAATGTTAATGTTTATATTTAGTGTAATGAGATATATGGTTGTGGATAACTATATCAACTATTATAAAAAAATAGCCTCATTTTGAACTCTATGAAGGGGACATACATGACTTGAAGTACTGATGTCTCATTTCCTAATGCTATGGAAGCATTAGAGACGAATGCTCAATGAAAGGTCATTCATCTCATTTAACATACTATTCATTGTGTTAATATATATAGAAAATAAATGTAATTGTCATTAACCGAAAAATTATAAAATGACATGTAGAGTCTACAAAAGTACATATGAAAGAAAATCAAATAGAAAATAAGCTCATCATCCTAATGTGGGAAAGATACACATCACTTGGTATTTGCTTCGTCAAAGGATCATCAAACATCTGATATGTAGAGATATATTTCAAACTCACTTCTTTTTGCTGAACAATGTCTTTTATGAAATTATACTTGATATCAATGTGTTTGGTTTTGCTATGATGTTTGAGATCTTTCTGTATAAGCAATTGCAGACTAATTGTCGCAAAATATTGTCATAGGTTGTGAAGAAAGCTTGGCAATTCCTAAATGTTGTAAAAATCTACTCAACAAACCACCTTCTAGAACTGTACTTGCAGAAGCTACAAATTCTTCTTCCATTGTGGATAATGCAACATATGTTTATTTCTTGTTGGCCCATGAGATAGCTCCTCCATTAAGTAAAAAAATATATCCTGAAGTGGATCTTCATTCCTGCATGTCGCTAGCCTAGTAGCATCAGTATAGCCAACTAGTTGGAGATCATGACCTCTGTAAGTGAGAACATGATATGCAGTTCCTTTGGGTAACATAAAATCCTCTTCAAAGCTTTCCAATGAGAAAGAGCTGGGTTGGATTGATATCTGCTTACAAATCCGATAGCAAAAACAATATCAGGGTGTGCGCAAATTGTAACAACCCAATTTCGGTTCACTTAAGAACCAAATCAAAAATGTTGCGATCGAGTCGAGTCACGTTTAAAGTTGTAAGTCTGTACAACTTGATCAATAAAATCGATCGAAACAACCCGCTTGGTGTCATGAGAATAGAAGACATTATTAAATACCTGTCAAAACACATCAAACGTATATAAAAGTAAGGAAGTAAATAATTGTGCTAACCCAAAGTGTTTGTAGTGTTTATTTGTCCTCCCACTAAAGTCGACTCAGAATTTGCATGACCTACATATATTATATGAAAACCGTCAGTAACGAATGTTACTGGTCGAAAAAATAACTAATACAATCTAGCAAATGGGTATTCCCATTACCCACGAAAACTTATTAAACTACAAGATTGCCTCACACTAGGTGGTAAGCAAACATACTTAAGTAATTGCCGGCTCGCATGCATGGCTCATAATCATATTCATACATACATACAGCGCTTACGCCCTCACACCTTCCATATCACCCACCACAGTACTCAAGTGGTGAAAGTAACAGTTAAGTTAGTGCCATAATTTCCAAAAATACGCTGCATTACATAGTACCAACATACACCGCACTACCTCATGGTTTGAAGGAGTACTAGTACGATTCATATATATGTCCATACCGCTCACTATCTTATTCGTGAAATCCGTAAAAATGCATCGTACTTATAAATAGGCTTAGGAAAGAGCCTTCTATCTTATATTTATGGAGCTTAAGTTCGAAAACCAACAAGGGATCCCATCCATGTAGTTTTGTTAAATGCGTAAAACTACAACTAAATGGCCCGACATCATTGGGATGCAATAAAACACCGCTGATGTCATCCTACATATAAAACATGATTAAACTCGACGAGCAAGGAGCCAAGCAGAGAGGGAGAGTCCTACGGACCTGTGGTCCAAGCTCCAAGCATATCTACACATCGAGCTTGGACTCCGAAACCAACATTGGAACCCACTACTAAGTAAAATACTAATATCCCTGTATGATGCATGCTCGTGCTGTGTGCTCATATCATCAATACATCCTCATAAAAAGATTATACTAAATAAGCATACTGCTAAACACACAACAGGTAAATCGAGACATAAGAAAGAGAATAACAAATAACTAATAATAAATAAATAAATAAATACAATCATGAATAAATAGATAGATAATAAATACATAAAACAATCAATACTCTAATCATAAAATAATAATATCATATACCATATACGTAAATAGCTAAACATGAGTAAATATTATATATACTCATGTTAGTAATCATATAAACAACTAAATAAATAAATACATAATCATTCTATAAATAAATAAATACTTATTTAATTTTAATTAAACATGAATAATAATAATATCATAGTCATCATTACAAAATACGAAATTAAATACAATTAATTAATAACATACACGCAACTAACAAGTAAATAAATAAATAAATAAATACGTACAATTTAATAAACATAAAAAGACTAACATTAATAAGTAAATATCATAATAATAATAAATAATCATGTAAACATTCATCATATATGATTAACATATAAATAAAATTAAATAAATAATAATGAATGAATAAATAAATTACACAATAAATAAAGAAAATTCATCATAACATCTAATCATCCTAAATCATGTGAATATGCATCGAAACTAATATAGAAGTTCTCGAATTATCAAAAACGGTGCAGGAACGGACGAAAATGTTCCAAAAATGAGCTGAACCAGACCGAACCAAGTTGAACCAGACCAAACTGAACTAAACCAAACTGGTCTGGGTTAACTGCTGGGTTGGGTCAGCTGGGTTGGTTGACATAGACACGGGCTCGGACTAGTGAACTCGGGCACGATCACGCAAACACAAACATGGACAAACAGATGTCAGTCACGGGCAGGCAGACCGCAAACTAGGCAAACAGGCCGAACAGAGGGCGACGGTGTCCATCGCTAGAGAACGCCGATGGCGGCACGACTAGCGTTGCCGGCGATCAGATCGGAAGGTGGCGTCAAGGCAAAGCTGGCGGTGGTGATGATCAGCGGAGTCCGGGCACTCGCTGGCCGAAGAATAGGAAGAAAGGGGCAGATCGCCACCGGGTGTGGCGACGCCGGCGGCAGCGATTGTGGCCGCGACGATGGTCGTGGGTGGCCTCAAAAATATAGATCTTGGGAAGACGAAGATGTGTGGGTGGTGGATCAACTGAAGGTGGCAGTGGCGGCGGAAAATGACACTAAAAACACCATCGCCCGCGGCTCTCGATGGCAATGGTGGGTACGGACTAGTAGCCGACTGTGAGATGGTCATAGCCTTAAATATGGTGTGGCCGATGGAGGGCTGGGGTGTCGCCCGTGGCCAGCCAAAGTGGTGGCGGCATTATAGGGTAAAGCTTTGAAATGTGGGAAATCTTTGGAGTTCATATAGAGAATGCCAAGTTTGAGTGGACGGCTCAAATTTTGCCACATGGCACAATCTAAGCATCAGACAACTCAGTGGCCTAGGGGGGTCTACCTATGGGTATATGCAATATACACATAGATGAAAAGATCAGATCGAGATTGTCCAAACTTGAAACTGACTCGAGTCCTGAAATTGACTTTATAGGCGTGAATGGAGGCAAGAAGGGTAAATGGGCCTCGCAACCATAAATGCAATCGAGTTGCGCCCACGGGGCACAATCCGATGGTCCAAAATCTTTGTAATGCATGCAATGAGATACCCTGAAAATCCCAAATGGATACTCAACGTTGCAGTGACCTAAATCTAGGCCTAAAATCCTGCCTAACATATAAACAAATCTATATACCTCAGTATACACTGATAACTCATGATCTAATCATCTGCATGTCGGGCATATTTAGCCACTATAACATACTTGTAAGGCCATATGAGCCCATACTCATAATCTAAAAACTAGTCTGGCTCGAGCTCGCTCGAACCAACTCGAGATTGCCCAAACTAGACAAACTAAAATCGGGTAAAACCCTAAGCAGAAGCTGTGGTTTTACACAAATCATTTCATACATCTAGCTTCCAATAGCATTAGAGTACTATATATTAAATATTTTCTATTTTTCTTCATGAGTCAAATCGTACAATTTAAGATTTTTGCCTTTTGCTGTTGAAGTATCTATTAGGTGGCAATCGTTCATATAAAATCATTCCAAGATCTTATTGATATAAGATTCTTGAAAAAGAGATAAAATTCTCTTTGAACATCTTTCTAAATTTTCACATTAAGTATAAATTCAGCTTCACACATGTCCTTCATTAAAAAATTAGAGGGCATTCACTCTTTAATAGAAATTATATAGTCATTGTTATTCCCAGCTAATAAAATGCCATTGATGTAAAGAGATAGAATTAATTACAAATAAAGTATTTAAATGTTTGACATAAATGCAATGATCCTCCTCAATCATCGTAAAACCATATGAAATAATAGCATTGTGGAATATTAAGTTCTACTATCTAGATGATTGTTTTACACCATAAATAGAACGCTGTAATTTTCATACTTTGTTCTCTTGGCCTTTCTCAACAAATCCTGCAGATTGTTGCATAAAAATTTCTTCATCCAATTCATCGTTTGAACCGAATCAGAAATCTTACCAATCGAGTCAAGTCATGTTTAAAGTTATTGGTCGATACGACACTATCGATTAAATAGATCGAACAACCTTTTTGGTGTCATGAGAATGGAAACATTGTTAAATATCCACCAAACACACCAAATTTAAATAAAAACAATAAAGTAAATAACTACGTCGAGCTCAAATGTGTGTATTAGTTATCTGTCCTCCTGCCAATTGTCGACTCAAAATTTGCAAAACCTACATATATTATATTAAAACGTTAGTAACGAATGTTACTTATTAGAAAAATAACTAATTCAATCGGGCAAATGGGTAATTCATTACCCACGAAAGCTTATGAAACTTTAAGATTGCCTCATATTGGGCGGTAAGCAAACATACATAAGCAATTGACGAGTCGCATGCATGGCTCATAATCATATTCATACATACATACATGCAACGCTTACACCCTCACACCTTCCATATCACCCGTCACGGTACTCGAGTGGCAAAAAGAATAGTTAAGTTAGTGCCACAATTTTTGGAAATGTGCTGCATTATGCAGTACCATCATACACAACACTACATCGTGGTTTGAAGGAGTAATAGCATGATTCATACACATATCTCCATACCGCCCACTATCTTATTCGTCAAATCTGTAAGCATCAGCATACTCATATAATAGGCTTAAGAAAGAGGCTTGTATCATATATTTCTAGAGCTTTAGTTCGAAAACCAATAAATGATCTCATCCTTGTACTTTTATTAAACATGCATAGAAAGCACAGCTAAATGGCCCGACATCGGAGGGATGCAATAAAATGCCGCTGATGCCATCCTACGTATAAAACATGATCAAACTCTACACGCAAGGAGTCAAGCATAGAGGGAGAGTCCTACGGACCTATGGTCCAAGTTCAGAGCATATCTACAGATCTACGACGACCTCAAACTCTGAAACCTATATTGGAACCCATTATTAAATAAAATAGTAACATCTATATATGATGCATGCTCGTGTGTGTGGTCATATCATCAATACATCACAACAGAGAAAACAATACTAACAAATCTATAACTAAACATTTGGCACGTAAATCGAGATATAATAATACTAAATAATAAATAAATGTGTAAACAAGAAAATTCACTCATAGATAATTAGATAAATAATAAATACATAAACATGGACATAATTAATAATCTAATAATAAGACAATAATATAATTACACTTTATAAATACACGCGTAAACACGAGTAAATATCTGTATATACTCGTATAAGTCAACATATAAATAAATAATTAATTAAATATATAATAATTTAATAAATAAATAAATAAATACTTAATAGTTATTAATAATATCAATTTTACACAATACAAAAATACATAATCAAATACAAATAAATAATCACATACACGCAAAGAAACAAATTGATAAATATATATATATATATATATATATATATATATATATAATTTAATAAACACAAATAAGATTAATATTAATAAGTAAATATACTATTAATAATAATAAATAATCGTGTAAAAATGTATGATAATCAATAAATACACAGATAATAAGAAATAAATAATAATAATAATAATAAATAATAAAATAATAAATAAACAAAAGTAATCATAATATCAAAACATGCTAAATCATGTGAATATGCATCTGAACAAATATAAAAGTTCTCGAATTACCGAAAACGGTGAAACATGGGACAAAAACAGTTCGAAAATGAGCTGAACCAGACCGAACCGAAAGGGCTGAACCAACCCAATCTAGGTTAACTGAAAGATGGGCTGGGTTGGCTAGGTTGATGGACACAGACATGGTCATAGGTTTGCAAACTCGGGCATGACCAATCGGACGTAGTCGTGGGCAGGTGGACCACGAACAGGACAAACTGGCCGAATCAGGGGCGGTAGTGCCTGTCGCCGGAGAATGTCGACGGTGGCGTGAGTGGGGTTACCGTCAGTCAGGATCGGAAATTGGCGTCAAGGCGGAGGTGGTGGTGGTGACTATCGGCGGATTCCGGCCACTGGCCAGCCGGAAAACGGCAAGCAAGGAGAGGATGGCCGCCGCCTGCGGCTACGTCGGCAGCGGCGATCGCGGCAACGGCGGTCATTGTGGGTTCTCTCAAAATGTAGATCTAGGTAAGATGAAGTTGTGGAGGATGGTCGAACTGGCCACTGGTGGCTTGCCGGCACCAGAAAATAGCCCAAAATGGTGGCGGCGGCAGCTGAAAATGACACTAAAAAACACCGTCTCCGGCTGCTACTGCAGCTGCTTCGATGGCATGGTGAGTACGGAGTGGTAGCTGGCTGCGAGATGGTCACGACTGTACTGATGGTGTGGCCAGAGGAGGGCTGGGGTGTCGCCGGTGGCGAGCCAAAGTGGTGGCAGCGCTAGAGGGTGTGAAGCTTTGAAATGTGGGAAATCTCTGGAGTTCAAATAGAGAATGCTAAGTTTGAGTGGACGGCTCAGATTTTGCCACATGGCATGATCTGAGCGTCCGACAACTCAGTGGCCTAGTGAGGTCCACCTATGGGTATATGCAATATACATATGGACGGAAAGCTCGGATCAAGACCGTCTAAAGTCGAAACTGACTCGAGTCATAAAAATGACTCTATAGGTGGGAATCGAGGCAAGAAGGCTAAATGGGCCTCGAACCCTAAACTCAATCAAGCTGGGCCCACAAGGGCACAATCTAGTGATCTAAAATTCCTATGTTGCATGCAAATGAAATACCTAGAAAATCCCAAACGGATACTAAACGCTACAATGGCCTAGATCTAGGCCTAAAATCCTGGCTAACTAATAAAAATCATATGTATACCTCGTGTATACACTGATAACTCATGCTCTACTGTATCATAACTGAAACTATCATATGCATGTCGGGCATACTCAACCTCAATAACATGCTCATATGGCCATCTGGGCCTCATACTCATATTCATAAAATTGTTTTGGCTCAAGCTCGCTCGAATCAATTTGAGACTGCCCGAACTGGACAAAACTAAAATCGGGTAAAACCCTAACCCAAAAATGGGGTTTTACAACCTCTCCTCCTTATAAAAATTCCATCCTTAGAATTTCTCACATCAACTGCGATCAGAGAGATCAACTGCAGATGTCCATCTCAGTTGGCAAACTGGTAGCTCTCCCTCGAAAGCTAGCTGCACACGGCCCAAACAGACCAACATGAAGCTGGAATTCTGAACACTGATGAAGATTGCTAGCTCCTTACTAATCTGGGTGGACAGACTACACGTGCTCCAATCATCTGACAAAACATGCCATATATGCTAGAATCATCTATCTGCACTGACAATACAAGCTCAAATCGTCTCGCTTGGACTGACCATGCATGCTCGAATCATCTCGCCGGACTAACCATGCATCTAGTATCTCGCTGGACTAACTCCTAGGGTCATTGTGAACTATGGAGACTAAAATGCAATGACCTCGGAGGGAAAAACCTAAGCTCACCCCTAAGGGCCTACTAGGTAGTCGAGCAGGTACTCTAGAGTACTACAGGGTACTAGTCTGAACTACATCAGGAAAAACTATATCAGTGCAATGTATGTGGCCTATCATCTACCCATGTCTCCCTGATCCTCATCAATGTGACAGGTCAACTACGTGTACCCTTAGGGCACTCTAATCTAGATCCTATAGTAATACTAGGGTGTCCTATGAGTCTTGCTAGTATATGGTGGACTCTAGTACTAAATAAGGGCATATGCAAATGAGCTATATGGCTCACTGTCACTAGTCTATGTCAAACACTTAGGTGTCCCTATGAAGAGGAACAAGACTGCTCACCAGGTCCTAGCTAACTCAGTCCTAAATCAATTATCTCACTCTATTCCATAATGGAACAAGGACAGCTGCTATGACTCTACTGCATGCTATGACTCTCGTAACTATCTATATGACCACTAACTGCTACTGAAGAGGGCTCTCTGTGATGGAATGATGGCGAGAACACCTGTACATGTACAACGTGTCTCAAGGAGTATGAAAACATACTCTGCATAGAACTGTGGAGTCTGCATCTGATCTGTGGCAGGTGCGCTGGTCAATGTCTTGCTCATCTCAACCATCTGGTAAACTGATAGTAGGACTAGTATATCTAGAAAGGTGAGTGTGAACATACTCGGGTAGAGGCTTGGTTCTGTCTAATATCTTTGGTCACATGACAAGTGAATGGATCTCTCATGAAAAATTGGTCACATTGCTCTACGACTCTAACTAGGAGGTGTCTCATCCTCACATAGTCTGACATCATGTCTCTATATGTGGTGATGTAAGGATATCTGTCTAAGTCATAGTGGGGTAATGAAACTCTGTATAGGATACTAGGTGGCTCAAAAATATGGGTAGGTCCATGGACATGTCTCTAAGATCATCATGATTGGACTCTGCCATAGGTGGCCAACCTATGGAATAGCCAATCAATGACGAGTCTAAGAGATGGCTCCTAAGTGGCTCTAGTTCAATCAACTAATAGTAGGCATGTGTTTCTCGATACCGTACTAGTCATGCACTTCCAAACGGATGGGGTTCAAATGACCCAAAGAACCACTATCTCTCTTCGAGTCTACGGGGACTCATAGTGAGGTTTGACACGTGTCTCATCTGCTCTTCAGTGGTGTGTGACCTGCCATCCCATACCGATTTGTAGCACTAATCTTGACTCACATGACTACTACCGCTATGGTAGACTCTCAAGCAAAGCTATCAGTCAAGATGAGCATACACTGATGTCCCTCTATCTGGTCAACATGATCCGGTCTGACTAAAGTCCTTGTCTGCGTCGCTCCCAAGCTTGGGTGAAGTTGTCTCCTCCAGACGGGTCTGTCATCGGCTACCTACACTGTAAGTCCTAAATCAGTACCACGAAGGTACCTCCTATACTCAGGGCAAAAGGCTTAATCTTATATCTCAAGGTAAGGACCTAATCGTGCTGGCGAAGCACAAGGAAAACACTGTCTCCCTAATGGACGCTCCCTCACTAAACCTATCATCTATGCCAAAATTCTAATACAAGTCAAATATCTCTCTCTAGCTAGGCCAAACTCTAAATGAGTTAAACTGTGTATCTGATCATTTGCTAACCATCGGATCTGTGGATACCCTAGCAATAAGTCATACATCTATTGTCATGCTGACTGAACAATTAGACCACTCGGTCATCCATCAGGTCACACTGTCATATTCTCAGACTCTATCCATATACATCCCTACAAGAGTCACTCACACTGTCTGATGATCCCTCTAAGACTGTCGACTAACACTATCTTGCAATACACATCTGACCCAAGGATGTCAGGTCAAGGCGATGGTATGCAAGATGGCTAGTGAAGTCAATCTTGTGTCATCTCTTCAAAATTATCTCAGTGCACCTAACTTTCCTCTGCTCGACTGATGTTACCATAGCTATATCTTGTCCTCAATCTCTGACCCAACTCTACTCTAAATGCTATGACATGAGGTCTTTATGCAAAGCTAAGAAAATCCTCAAGTAGTTGTCCTCTAGTAGGGTGAGGTAACTACTTGGCCCTTACTTCCACAACAACTGCTCCACTCGGTCGGCAATAATGCAATATACGGACGGTGGTTGTGTATCACAGATGGCAGTAGTGTGCATTCGAGTGGTGGTAGTGCATTACAGATGTCGGTTGTGCTACTCGGATGGTGGTTGTGTAACTCGGACGGTGGTTGTGCTACTCGGACAATGGTTGTGCAACTCGGATGGTGGTTGTGCTACTTGGATAGCGGTTGTGCTATGGAGGTGCTAAAGTCTGATCCTGACCATGTACATCATGAACCTATTAATATCTCTTGCATGTTTATCTCCATGTGTCTATCTACCCAGAGGTAGCTGTTATCAACTTGACTTAGGCGATACAACCATGTATGCCTGATCTAGAGGTTGTTTGGATCATAGTGGTGACACGTACGATGGTAATCCAATGCTGAGCCTAAACTTATCTTCTTCAATCTGTGGTGATTGCTCCTACAACTACTGACTGGTTCACAATAGCCATCATTAATCCAGCCCTAGCAGATCAAGTGACATCTGGTCAACCATCTAAATCTACGGTCAAAGGTAAGCTCACTCATTATCAATGTGTTCATGCCTCCATTTGTTGAAGAGTGGCTAATAATACTGTGAAGACAGACATACACCAGAGGAAGAGGGGGAGGCAGTGAAGTGTCCATAGGACTGTAGATCCACCTCGCTACTCATCCTCATCCACTGCTATCTCCTCGTAGTGGTCCATCTCAAGTCATCTGTCCAAACTCTCATCTATGCTCCAAGTACCTCGGTGGCTCCACTATCATAACCACATCCTTCCTCCATAAGGATTTGTCTGAAGGTCCAAGTTCTCTTAGGTAGACCTTCGACCATGCCTAATGGATTTGTTTAAGGCACTTGATGGTTTATGTTCATGTGTCACGTAACTATGTGAATATCTTCATACTCCAAACTCCCTACTAGCGTCATTTCCTATAACTCTGTTTCACAATGTACACCATGTCCCAAGGAATGACTGATGTGCTGACATGGAAAAGACAAGCAGATACTGTAATGTGGTCACCAAAGTTCTAGGTACTCCTGGTTACCATCCAATTCAACCTCAGCTAATTGAGCATGTGGACACTCTTAAGTCATTCAAATCTTTAACAAAGTAAAAGCAAAGAAGTGTCTCTAAATTTATCATGACATGCCTATGAGATCCATGCTTGCACCTACTAAAATCATAATCTCATATCCATCTAATAAGTCCTCAAACCATTAACACAGAAATGTGCACTACTCAAGTTTGACTCAACACATAATCTGAAATCTTAAGAAAACACCAAAAGAAATACTTGTCGGTTTGGTAGATAAACGCTACACACACTTGGGATAAACATGGTTATTTACTTTCTTACTTTTATTTGATGGGTATATAATAATGTCTTCCATTCTCATGACACCAAGCGGGTTGTTTCGATTGATTTTATCAATCGAGTCACACCGATCGATAACTTTAAATGTGACTCAACTCGAACGCAACATTTTTATTCGGTTCTTACGTGAACCGAAATCAGGGTGTTACAGTTTATCTATGAGGTTTTAATGTCTATTTGATGTAATTCGAAATCCAAACGTGCTACAATAAATATAAGGCATCAAATTGAAGTGAACCAAACAATCAGAGAGTTGTTGGTATAACCCTTAGCTACGAAGCGAGTTTAATATCTATTAATTGTACCGTCAGCCTTTCGTTTGATTTTTAAAATCCATTTATTACCAATTGTTTTTCACTCTTTAGGAAGATCAACTTAAGTCCAAACTTTATTTATTTTCATTGGCTCCATCTCATCCTTCATTGCCGTTTTGCACATATCACTAGCAGAACTTGAGAGTGCTTATTAGACATTTTTAGGTTTATCTTCAACAATAGTTGAACTGTGTTCATTTTCCCTTGAACCATTTAAATTTCATTCTCAATGTCAAATTGACGCGTGGTATTGGAATACGATTACTTCAACGTATTTGTCCTACTTCCAGAATTTTATTATTCCTTTCACTCCCACTAGAATTAAATTACTCTTCAACCTCTAGAACTTGTTGAATTTGATTGTTGCTAGTTTCAGTATCTTCTATTTCAAATAAATGGAGATCTAAATTGATATCACCTCTTTTTGAAAAATCATTTTCCAAATTTGACACCCCATGACTCAAGTACTTCCGTCAGCCTATTCACCAATGAACACATACCCCTTGGAGTGTTCAGAGTATCTGATAAAATTACACTCGTCACCACATGGACCTAACTTGCCAAATTTAGTGGAAGGATCGTGAACATAAGTAGTAAACCCCCATGGTCTTAAATGACTAAGTTTAGGTTTGCGACCTCTCCGTAGTTCATATGGAGTTGAAGATACTGATATGGTTAGCACTCGATTATGTACATATGCAGCGATGAAAACAGCATCTCTCCAGAATGAAATAGGGAGGTTTGCTTGTGCGATTATTGACCTAACCATATTGAGAAGAGTTCTATTCCTACGTTCAGAATCTTCATTTTGTTGACAAGTGTATGGAATAAACAATTGACCATTAATTTCCATCTCTTCACACCACTCTCTAAACTGATCAGAGAGGTAATCACAGCCTCGATCAATTCTCAAAGCTTTAATTTTGGTGTTGAGTTGGTTATCTACCATGTGCTAAAAATGTTTGAAGCATTCAAATGCTTTGTACATATGAGAAATAAGGTACACCTCACCAAAACATGTGAAATCGTCTATGAACGTGATGAAGTATTGAGCACCATGTCTTGTTTTAACATTTAATGGACCGCAAATATTGGAATGAATTAATTGCAATGGATTTTCAGCACTAGTGGCCTTACCAGCTAAGCAATGTTTGCATATGGGTAAATTGATATGAGTTAAGGGTTCTAAAAGACCCTCATGAACTAACCGCATCATTTGTTCTTGTCCAATATGACCTAATCGTGTTTGCCAAATATTTGCATCAACGAAAGCATTTCTTGATGAAGCGATCAACGAATAATCACAATTTATTTGAGAAACAGAATCATTAATGTCGAATATAAAAAACTTATCAAACATAAATCCAAAACCAAAACAAATATCCCCATGATGAATAGTCATTGAATGACTTTCTAAATTCCAAATAAAATCTATCTCTAGAAGAATTCTAACACAAATTATGTTCCGCCATATTTCTGGAGCAAACAGGACAGCATGGAACATTAAAGTGTGACCTTCCCGCATTTGTAATTTGCAGGTATCTATGCTTAGGACAGCAACCCTAGAGTTGTTTCTTACATAGATCCATCTCGTCCTTTGTGGAATCCGATGAAATTCCACATATGTTGCTCTATCTCTGCTTATGTGCTATGTCGCACTTGAATCAACAATCCACACGGGATGAGAGTCCAATAGCATTAAACAACTAGATACAAATACATCAAAAATATTTAAAAAGGAATAAACCTTCTTTGGTGTAGCACACTTGTTCGCAAAATGTCTTTGCCACCACAATTGTAGCAAGTGACATCCTTCAAGTTCTTCTTTCCTGTTTTCTTAGCACCCTTGTCATTGTCATTCTTTACTTGAAATAGTTGTTGCTGATGAGAATTAGACTATTTCTTTTAAATCCTCTTCTAACGAGGATATTTAGAGTTTGAAGCATGAATTTCAGCTACAAAAGCTTCACCATCTATTTCAAAAGCCTCAAGCCTCTCAGCTTCTAACTCTAAGTGATGTTCAATATTCGTAAAAATTTTGGAATTGTCATTGTGGGTCATGTTTATTTTCATGTGCACTCATGACTGGGGTAGAAATCATGATAGCCTGTACTTGTTGCTTCTCATACAAAACATGACCAACACTAGAGAGCTCATGAATTAAGTTTCTCAACTCACGTAGTTGGTCCTTGTTGTAGCTTGATGATGCACTTGTGAGTGTCTGTAACACCCTGATTTTGGTTCACTTAAGAACTGATTAAAAAATATTACGATCAAGTTGAGTCATGCTTAAAGTTGTCGTGTCGGTACAACTCGATCGATAAAATAGATCGAAACAACCTTCTTGGTGTCATAGAGAATAAAAGACATTATTAAAAAATGTTAAAACACATCGAATATAAGTAAAAGTAAGAAAGTAAATGCTATGTTAAGCTCAAGTGTGTGTAGTGTTTATCTGTCCTCCCACCAAAGTCGACTTAGGATTTGCATGACATATATATATTATATGAAAACCATCAAGTAACAGAGATGTTACTGGTCCGAAAAACAACTAATACAATCTGGCAAATGGGTATTCCATTACCCATGAAAACTTATAAAACTACAAGATTGCCTCACACTGGGTGGTAAGCAAACATACTTAAGCAATTGTCGGCATGCATGCACGAGCTCATAATCATATTCATACATACATACAGCGCTTACGCCCTCACACCTTCTATATCCTCCGCCACGGTAGTCAGAGTGGCAAAAGGAACAATTAAGTTAGTGCCACACATTCTAGAAATGCGCTACTTTACGCAATACCATCATACACCGCACTACGTCATGGTTTGAAGGAGTACTAGTGTGATTCATATATATCTCCATACCACTCATTCACTTATTCATGAAACCCGTAAAAATGTGCGCACTCATATAGTAGGCTAGGAAAGAGGCTTGTATCATAAATTTCTGGAGCTTCAGTTTGAAAACCAACAAAGGATCACATCCTTGTAGTTTTATTAAACATGCGTAGAAAATACGGCTAAATGGCCTTACATTAGAGGGATCCGATAAAATGCCGCCGATGCTTCCCTATGTAGAAAACACGATAAAACTCGACACGCAAGGAGTCAAGCAGAGAGAGAGAGTCCTATGGACCTGTGGTCCAAGCTCCAAGTGTATCTGCACATCTCAGCAAGCTCAGACTCCAAAACCTACATCGGACCCATTACTAAATAAAATACTAATATCTTTGTACGATGCATGCTCATGGTGTGTACTTATATCATCAATACATCACAACAAAAAAAACAATACTAACAAACCTATAACTAAACATGTGGCACACAAATTGTAAAACCCTGAAAAAAAAATTAGGTTATTTTATTTAGGGTCTTGTGAATCTTAAAACAAACCATACATATTATTTAATTAAATTAATTCTTGAAAAAAAAATTAATATTATAAATTATCAATTTTGACTTTTCGCATATCTGTATAAAGATATTTATAATATTTTTAGGACTTAACATCCATTCATATTAACTTAATAATTACTTTGTGACTTTACGTTATCACATAAATGACTCTTTGAATTCCACAGACATTAATAAAATTTAATGTAGTGACTTCTTGAATTCTACATATATTCTTCTATATAAAGGAGAGTTCTGTTGATGTTAAATGAAACATCCTCTAGATAGTTTGTGAGGGCATTTGACTCACAAAGGGAAGGCTTTAGGATCATGTGTCATAGTTACGGGTTCCTCATCACAATACCAAGTTCATATAATTACTTGAAATGTTATATATTTCGATTTGGGAGACTTGGTCGGCCTAAGTCCATATTCGACGACCATGCGTTGAGCACAACCGGGCCCAAAGAATTGGCTCAGTCTGACACAGGGCAGCACCCTTAAAAAAATTACTATATGGGAGTCTTGTTTGACTTGAGTTTATATTCGACCACCATGTGCCGAGTACAGCTGGGGTCAATGAATTGACTCAATCTGACATAGGGTAGCACCTCCTGAAAGATTAAATACTTGCCCCCCTGCTGAAAGGGGTGACAGGGCGCTGTGGCGTAAGATGGCTCATTATGCATTTGTGATACCGAGAGGGTGAGTCAATGCCAAATATCAGTAACTATAGGCTGAGGGCCACGTAGCGTATGTGCGCATACATAGGATTGTAGCTGGATGGGCGGCCACCCTCCTAGCATATTAAGAGCTCAGCATAGGCTCATAGTCACTAAAATGCGTAATTTAGATGTTGTGGAATATATTAATTATTTCTTGTAATTATACGACTTAGTATTTTTATTACTAACGCATAATTGCCTCCGCAGGTATGAGCATGGAAGGATAGGTAAAATCAAGACAACTTGAGGACTTTATTGTTGGACTATTCTTTTCTCGAGATTGTTTACATGGCGGTGGGATTTTGGTTCAGTTCATGGGGCTTAGATTAGTTCGAGCATTTGTATATTAACTTGATTGTTATGGATTTATTTAAAATCTTGAAAATTAATATAAAATTTATTTATGAGACACTTATTTTGATATAATAACACTTGGCTCATGGCTTAGAATGGGCGGGTCGTTACACTAATAGAAACATAATAATAAAAATAAAAAATAAATAATTAAAGGAAAGGCATTCATAGATAATTAGATAAATAATAAATACATAAACATTAACAATATACTAATCATAAAATAATAATATAACTATATTATATTAATACACAGGTAAACACAAGTAATATCAACATATACTCATGTTAGTAAACATAAAAATAAATAAATAAATAAATAGATACATAATAATTCAATAAAAAAATAAATAAATAGTTAATACTTATTAATCATGATTATTAATAATATCATGGTCATACAATACAAGCATACATAATTAAATATAAATAAACAATAACATACACATAACGAAAAATAAATAAATAAATAACTATATATATATACATATATACAATTTAGTACACATAATATGACTAATATTCATAAGTAATTATAATGTTAATAATAACAAATAATCATATGAATATTCATCATATATGACAAACATATAAATAAAAACAAATAAATAATAATGAATAAATAACTAATTAATTAATTAAATAAAACAATAAATGAAGAAAAATCTTCTTAACATCCAATCATGCTAAATCATGTGAATATGCATCTAAACTAATGTAATAGTTCTCAAATTACTAAAAACGGTCGAGAAACGGCTAAAAAACGGAGCTAAATCGGACCGAACCAAGCTAAGCCTGACCAAACTGGAGTGCTGAACCAACTATGTCTGGGTTAACTGAAACAATGGGCTAGGTTCTGTCGGACATGAAGTGGAAATGACTTGGGCTTGGACTGGCGGACTTGACGTGGCCGGGCGGACACGGTTGCAGGGAAGGTGGACACGGGCACGACCAGACAGGTAAATGGGCCGAACAAGGGTGGTGATGCCCGTCACCGGAATAGGGCCACGGAGGCGCAATAGGGGCTGCCATCGGTCATGATCGAAGAGGGGAGGATGGGGAACGTGGTGGTGGTGATGACCGGTGGAGTCCGGCCTCTGGTCGGCCCAAAATGGCTGGAGAGGGGTGGATCACCCCCGGGTTACTGCGATGCACGGCTTCGACGATCTAGGCCGCAACGATGGTCGTGGGTGGCCTCAAAATGTGAATCTCAAGGAGGGGAAGCCATCGGGATGGTCGGCTTCCTTGAAGGACACTTAGCAGTGCCAAAAAATAGCCCAAAAGGGTGGCGGCGGTGACAAAAAAAGAGTTTGAAGAACACCTGATCACTGGTAGCTATTGCGGCTGGCTTTTGTGAAGCGATGGAAAGGGTATGGATTGGTAGCTGGCCGTGAGATGGTCCGAGCCGTACTAATGCGGTGGGTGTAGGAGGGCTGGGATGTCGCCGGTGGCGAAGCCAAAGTTGTTGCGGTGTATGGGTGTAGATACTAAAGAATGGAAGTAAAAACAATTGGGTGGAGTGAGATTCAATGCACGGAGTGGGTGGCTTAGATCAGTAGCCATGTGGCCTGCAATCCAACATCAGACAACTCGCCGCTTAGTAGGGATCACACCTATATGGTATGTGCAATATACATATGGATGGAAAGCTCAAGATCAGAGACAGCCCAATGTCTAAAACTGACTCTACGCGCGCGCGCGCGCGCGCGCGCGCGCGCGCGCGCGCGCGCGCGCGCGCGCGCGCGCGCGCGCGCGCGCGCGCGCGCGCGCGCGCGCGCGCGCGCGCGCGCGCGCGCGCGCGCGCGCGCGCGCGCGCGCCACCACCTGCACAGTTTTTTTTTTTTTTTCTCCACTTTTTTTTTT
>JAURVB010004645.1:0-61270 GCA_033002965.1 Piper betle
CCAACAGCAAATCTATTCTTTGCCGTACTTCAAAAAGTGAAAGAGAAGTTAGATTACCTTCATGTTCATGGGCAAGGACATCTTTATCAAATGGTTGATAAAATGAAAGACAAATATGACAAGTATTGGGCAGAAAATAGTTTAGTTCTAGCCATTGCATGTGTGCTAGATCCAAGATATAAATTGGGAAGGGTTGAATTTGTTTTCCGCAAAATTTACCATTCTGAGTCAATTTTTCAAGCTGAAATGAAAAGGGTTGAGGATGCTTTAAAAGGGGTATACAAATTCTATGAGAACAAATTGAGAAATAGTTTGCATCATGATTACTTTCCTGAAAATGAAAGTGGTGATAAAATGCTCACTGATGAGGAAGAATTTGAAAGATTTATGGATTCTCGTGAGCAGTTCCATGTGAATAAATCAGACTTAGATGCATATCTTGAAGAACAAAGAATTAAAGTTAATCATGGAGCTCATTTTGATGTTTTGGATTATTGGAAAACTGCTTCATTGAAATATAAAACCTTAGGGGCCATGGCAAAGGATATTTTAGCAATTCCACTTTCTTCAGTAGCGTCAGAATGTGCTTTTAGTACAGGTGGGAGAATTATCAGTGATTATCGTAGCAATTTGAAACCAAACACAATTGAAGCTTTAATTTGTGCTCAAGATTGGCTACGCCCACGATATTGTGAAGAGAGCGAAGATGAGGATGACGAGGACTCAGGTAATGAATTATATTGTATATTTTACTCCTAAGCGCTTGCTATTTAATAGTGAATATTGCATTTCCTTATTTGTATTGTCATGATTGTATTTTTAAATTATTTCTATATTTTGATGTTATAATACTATTTATGAAGTAAGTTGAAGTGTGACTATATCGTAATTTTTATATTTAATTTTTCAGATCCAAAAGTGAAATAGTGTTCGTTAATATCAAATTCTATTGATTGGTTTTGCATCACACATTCAAACAAAAGGTATGTCTAAAATTTTAATATCTACTTTTGATAGTTGTTAACTTGTTATGCCTTTGGTAGTTATTACAAATTTTATTCATTGGGGATGATACTAGAATACATTTATTATTTTTACAAAATTTGTTTATTTTTATTTAATTTAATATCTCACAATAAATGATATTTATTAAAAAATTTTCAGGATGAAGGTTGGATAAAAGTTGTCTAAATATGGATGAAGGCTATAAAATATAAACTTTTGATAGTTTTTTTTCAATTTTGGGTTTATAATTCTAAGCATTTTATCTTTTTGGAAACATATACTATTGAATGGTGTCTTAGGTATTTTGTAAAAAAAATGAAACATGGTTGAAACTTAAAAAACTTTTTATCATTAAGATAGTTTATATAGACTATTTTTGTGAATTTCAATCTCTATAACTGAATATTTTTTTCCTAAACGAGTTACTTTCGACCTTATGATCGAGTTGGTTTTGAGCTCCCAAACGAACTGGTTTCGAGCTCCTAAACGAACTGGTTTCGAGCTCCCAAACGAGCTGGTATCGAGCTCCTAAACGAGCTGGTTTCGAGCTCCCAAACGAGCTGGTATCGAGCTCCTAAACGAGCTGATCTCGAGCTCATTAAAATTAAACAGTTTAAGCGTATTCGAGCTCGAGTCGAGCTCGAACAGCTTAAAAATATTCGAATCGATTTCGAGCATATGTATTCAAAACTCGTTCGATCTCGAGTCGAACACGAACGAGCTTCGAGTTATTCGAGTCGAGTTCGAGCATAAGCTGAGCTCGGCTCGCTCGCTCATTTAGCAACCCTAGCCAAAAGCCAAACACGGGCATGATCAATAGCCTGGATAACCGAACACAGCACGGACTCTGTCAATTGCAGATGGGCCGGTCTAGTGGGGCAGCGAAGCAGTTGAGGGGTCGAGTTGAGGCAAGTGGCTTGGTTCACTAAGTGGACCTGACAAACCCGCTTAGGCAAGTGTTAAAACGTCTGGCATCATTTCCGGCGACCCAGATCGACCGATCTGGTGGATAGGAGTACGACCACAGTTGTCTGGTGGGCGGAGGCGATGGCGGCCAACAGGAAACTCGCTGGAAAGCTTCCAGCTATAGCAGTTATCACGACTTTGCACCCTTTGTCTGGCCATCTAGCGAGCTGTTAGCGGCGGGATTTGGTCGGGACTTGTTTGCCGTGAGGGAAATCTCTTGAATGTGTCAGTACGGCCGGAGGTCGCCCCAAACAGCTGGCTTCAAAGTCAGTGACGCACGACGGCCATCTTCTCTTCTAGAGATATTCTTGGCAAATTCCTGGGCTTGGCCTGCAACGTGGGGGGCGGACTGGACGAGGGTGGCCGCGAGGTGTGTGGGGGGCAGGTGAGGCCGGCAGGGGGCGCGGGGTGGGGGGTACTGGGTGGGACCGATGGGGGTAGGCAAGGCAGGGCGGATTGGTTGGCAACGGCGGCGGTGGCCTTGAGGGTTGAAGGAGGGGTAGTATATCATGGAGAAAGAATCGGGGAAAAGAAATAAGCGGTGGTATTCTCGTAACTAAAAATTGACTCGAATTCGACTCGAGTAAAAAATAATAACTAACTCTAAATAATTCAAAAAAATCCAAAAAATATGAAAAAAATACCATAAAATATAATACATACCATAACATCAAAATGACATATTTTATAATTAATAAGCAACTAATTTTGACTAGTTCAAGTGAACCAATTCTTGTCCGATTTTTGATGAATCAGTCTAATTAAATGACTCCCTTCCGGTCCTATTTAATATCTGATTCCGATTTTTGTAACTATGGGCAGAGGCAAGTAGACTCTGTCCAGTAAGTAGGCTCGACAAACCCGCTTAGGGAGGTGGTGCAATGTTAGAGTTGACGACGATGGTGGTGGAGTTTTCGGCAATAGGGATCAACGGCGATCACCTAGATCGATCGGTCTGGCAGAGAGGAGTGTGAACATGGTGGTCTGGTGACGGGGGGCGATGGTGACTGACGGGAAACTTGCCGGAAAAGTCCTGGTGATAGCAGTTATCGCTAGGACTTTGCACCCTTTGTCCGGTGATCCGGCGAGCTGTTAGCCACAGGGTTTGGTTGGGACTTGTAGTTTGCTGCGAGGGAAGTCTCTTGAACGTGGCAGTTTGGCTGGAGGTGACCTGAAGACGGCTTCAGAGCCAGTGACACACGGCAGCTATCTTCTCTACCAGGGATATTCAAAGTCAGCAACACATGCACGGGTTAGAAGGATGTGTAGGCTACAATCTTTGCATCCAGCCTTGGTCTGTAATGGTGGTTGTGTGGCAACAAGCCCCAAAGTTAACCTCTTTCACATGTTTCCAGCTCTGGTAAGGTTCTTCACGACGAGAATCTGTCGACGTTGGGCTTTGACAGTAGCTGGGCAAGGCTCTGGAGAGGGAAGCAAGGGCTTCCTAGGGATGGTCATGAATAGGCTTGGGACGGCCAGACTTGATGAAGGCTATAGTCAACATTGTGGAGGGTGACAATGCTTTGGCAGACGATCGAGAAAGAGGGCTTCTTTGTTCCGAATTTTCCATGGAGGTGTAGGGGGTTATTTATAGAGAACTCCGCCTCCACGGTTGCTCCACAAATCATGATAAAAATCATTTATCTGCTCTTATCTCCTTCCGTGTTCATTTCTTCCTCCCCCTATCATGCAACCATCGAAGACTCGTTTTCTAGAGCTACTACATATACGGGCAAATGGGTATGGACTTGAACTTGATTGTGATGAAGATGTTTTAGAGCCGTCGGGTTGAACACATTATCATAATCATTTTGTTAAATTTTATGATCATAAATATCAATTTTGTTTTACTAATATAAATATAGAACACCTAGTCATACCCGCTAAATTAATAGGGATGCAAGACCCAAGCATCTAATCCTTATCAGTTTTTAAGACAATTCGCATTACAAAAAAACAAAAAACAAAGACTTTTCTCCCGCTTTTCTCTACGTCTTTTTTCACACCAATTTTTACCACGGAGAAAATTCTAAATTTTTTCGTCATTTGGAAATATTTGAAGGTGATCATGTGCTAATCTTTTAACTTTTATCCACCCCAAAAACTGTTCTTTAATCTTAAAATGTGGAGAAAAGTATAATGAAGAAAAATGGAGTGGAGAACATTTTTTCCACATTTTTTAGAATAGAGATAAGTTTGAAAATTAACGCATGCTGACGTTAAGTAATTTCTAAATACAAAAAAAAAATTATTCACTATAAAAATTAAAGTGGTGAAGAATGTGGAGAAAGGTATTATTTTTCTCCATGTTTTTTTTAAATGTGGAGAAAAACAAATTTTTTGTAGTGTCAACTTTTCATAACCTACACATTAAGCGAAGCAGTCCATTGTGCATGTTATAGATAGAAGATGTCTGAATTCGAACGTCATATGAAATACGTGTTACTGAATTCGACTGACTAATATTGAATAAAATATATCAAACATTTTCTTTCTCTAAATGAAATGAAATTCATAAACTAATGACTTTAATAATTTTTTGCAAGTTCGTTACTAAATTAACATAGAAGGTATTAAATCTATGACATATTAAATTAAGCATTGAATTTTTTCATGGTAATGTAATATTTATGGGTGCTCATTAGGTGAGTCGAATAAAGTTTTGCTAGCCCAAGCTTGGCTCGCTTGATTCTGAGTTCGAGCCAAGCTAATAAGTACCCGAGTCGATATATTTAAGTTCAAGTCGAGTTCGAGGTAGATTGATTTATATTTACTGATGTTTTTTTTGTATAATTCATACTAAATTTTAACTTATAATTAAAATATCTCAACTTTGACATAATTATGCATAAAAAATAATTTAATCATGCATACATTTATTTAAATTTGTTATCATATAATGATATTTTACAATTAGATTACATTTGTATAGTGAAATTTTAGATAAATATAGTAAAAAATCTTATTCTTTATATAAAATATTGAGTTTCGAGTTGAGCCAATTTGAGCCGTTACAAGCTCCACCCGTTTAATATAAAGTTAAGTTTTGAATCTCGTTTTTTAGAGTTGTGTACGGAGCCAAATCAACTTTAATCGATCTTTGAAGAGCCCTAATAAAATTTATTTATACTAACATAATAAAAACTCAAAAAAAAAGAGATAGTGATTGTATAAATAAGGTTTTAGTCTTTTACGAAAAAATGTGTGTTTTATAAGGGGAAATGATTAGATAATGCAATAAATATCAAATCAAAATAAATTCCTAACTTGACCGAATTTTGATGTGTCATACCTTGACCAATTTCTCGACAGAATTTTGACCACGAATGAATGACTTTTTGCCTAGAGCTAATTTAACAGACATGGACAATGTCTTATCTCATGAAACTTTACGTATTCAGATACAATGATTGAATGTATTGTTAGGAGAGAAGAGGGATGCTTAATGGTGTCTATATGCCTCATAGTTGTACATGTGTGACGTGTTAATTAATCTTATCCTAACTTATGGACAGTATGCCAATTGCTTGTAGTAAACTTTTCTTTTCTATTTAAATATTTTTCACTTGTGTTATCATACACTGGGGAAAAATCTCATGATCTTTAATCTATGGAAAGCATGTTGGAAAGCATGTCAGGTATGTTATTATTTAATTATATTATTTTACTATGCATATCTATATATCTTTTCTTACAGCTAAGTTATTAAATGACTCAACTCCTATGAATAATTCTGTCTCTCTGGAGACATCTATTAAAGTTGAAACTCTTATCAATTCCATTATTTGGATTCTCTTTAGTCAAGAACTAATATTAATATCATGACATTGACTTTTTTGTGCTTCTGATTTAGATATTAAGTTTTTGCCATCCAGTATAATTATTTATAATTAGTAAACATTAGTACTCCAAATATTGAACTATTATTAGTTGGTAGGGTTGTTGTAATTATAGCTATGATAATAATAATAATAGTAATAAAAATAATAATAACATTAATTAAAAATAATAACAATTTGAAAGGTAGTTATTAAAGCTAAAGTTACAAATGTACCCTTTCTGTCTTTGTATATGCGAGCAAAATGGTGTATTTTTAAGCATTTTATGTAACCCGTGCCGTTTACCCAAGGGTTTTGAGTCGGTTTGGTTGTTACCCAATCGGGTTAGTATGGTCTGGCTCTAACTTCCTTCAGCCTCGGTAGCTTGTTGACCGGTTCATTCTTGGCCTCTTTTTATTTGGTTCAGTTGAGTGAGTCTAGTAAGATTTAAGGACCAAGTTGTTCGCGTGTCTAGCATGTGTTTTTTGTTTGTGCAGAACCCTCTCGGTAGGTTCTAATGCCCCTGCTTACAGCCTTAACCCTAATTAATGTTACGTAATGAGGTTTAAAATTGCACTAAGTGAGTTAATTAAATTAAATTTGAGTCGTACATGTGAGGAGGTGTTGCCTCATTTTGCATGCTGATGCGATCCGATCGTGATGTGGGTTTCATCTTTTATTTAGGTTACAAGGGGTGAGCTCACCAATTTAGAATGAAAATGTCACTCATCCAGGTTTATAGGACTCTTCTGCTACATCTTTGCTTAGCTCCTTGAGTGTTGAGTTTAACCAAGTTTAAGTCATAGGACGCCGTCGACGACATTTTCTTGATCCCTCCGGTGTCAGGTCATTTAGTCGAGTTTTCGCAGATTAATAAAACTTCTAGGTTGAGATCCCTTGATGGTTATTAAAAGCTAAGCTCCAAAAATTATCTTACACAAGCCTTACCGAAGCCTATTTTAAGCATATGAGGGTTTCATTTTACGAACATGAGAGTATTACACTGGTAGTATGAATTATACTAGTATTCCTTTAAATCTTAAAGAAGTATAATGTATTAGGGTACTGCGTAACACAACGCATTTTCAAAATTTGTAACCCTAACATAACAAACTGTTCTAATGTCATATGTGTACGATGGTGGGCGTTATGTGGAGGATGTGAAAATGTAAGCTATGAATGTAAGTATGCTTTGCCAAGCTTATGTGTCGACCTATTTTAATTGTTCTTGCTTACAACCTAGTTACGCTTTTTTGAAGTTTCTAAGTTATCTCGTGGGTAACAGAGTACCCATTTTTTGATCTTGAAATATCATTAGTTATTTCGGACTGGTAATCAAATTTATTTGATTACTGATGTGTTTTCCATATGTATGTAAGTGAGGTTCTCAAGGTTGCCTTGATCTAGGAGGAAAGCCTAAGTGCACAAACTCTAGTGATGGTCCAATGGCACTATCCTAGTGCCCTTGCACTATCTTGTTTAGGGCTTTGGAAATTAAGTCTAAGTG
The DNA here is from genome assembly GCA_033002965.1 of Piper betle. NCBI lineage: Eukaryota > Viridiplantae > Streptophyta > Magnoliopsida > Piperales > Piperaceae > Piper > Piper betle. The sequence continues at coordinate 7,297 of JAURVB010004645.1, forward strand.
CAAGACGTTGGCCTAGCACCCTTGTGCTCATACTTCTGAATTTTCTTCGCCCAGTGCCCTTGCGCCCTGAAGCTGACCCAATTTGGCAAGTAGAGTGGTTCATGCAACCGGCTCGCATGCCTTAGTTTCTTGGTTTTTCATGTCTAGACTAACAGAATGCAGTGCCAAAGGCACTGGCTGAGTGCCCTTGTGTGCTGGCCGCTGTTTCGTCTATATATAGAAGTTGAGTTCCACCATTTCTAAACCTTTGCTCCCTTTCTCCCTTCTCCCCCTCCCAAAAATTTCAGCCCCTCCTAGGCTCCTCCTAGCCTGGCCTAGCCACCTAGGGTTGTAGGTCTTAGGGTTGGAAGCCCCAAGAGATCTCCCCCTTGTCCCCTTCGGAGGTAAAGGTCTCTCTTTACGCTTATTTTGTGTTATTTCTTACTATGTGTATGTGTATGTGATATATTGCATTTATTTTGTATTGTTTGCAATTATAGCTTCTTGCTAGGAGTCTGCAGAATTTGAGATCACCCCATTTGAGCATGTAAATAAATAGTTAAGATTTTTCTAGTAAACTACTATCAGTATCATGCACTTTTCACCATACAAATTATATCTTATTGTGTATATCTCCATTTTTCATGTTTTAGTCTTGTTACACTCAAGAGATGTAGATCTACATGTTTCATGTTGTGCACTTTTTCTGTTCTATTGTCTAGATGCATGAACAAGGGCCAAACTTGGCAAAAGTCGACAACCGTCAATCTTTTAGTAACCAAGGCGCCAATTTCCCCAATTTGTGCTTCCTGATGTGGCAAGAATTTGCAGCCATTCTTGTGCATTCTTGTTGTTGTTGATGTTCGCTAAAAAATTTTAAGCCTAATCCAACCACTAACTAATTCGGTATGAACAAAACGTCTAAGTGTTGTTTATGTTGTTCTGTGTGATATTGCTGCCATGATTTGAGATTGAGCTCCCTTGTGAGCAACCCATAAGGTGGTAATAAAATCTGGAAAAATTATATGTTAACTCCCTAATTGTCTGATTGAAACATGATATGTTCGGTCTTTAATAAAAATCATCTAGGTTGTCTCCTTGGCCAGTTATCTGGATTGTGCAGGAATGAAAGTTACTAAGTGAACCCTAGATTTGGTCAATTCTAACTAAGGGAACATGAAACTATAAACCCTAATTAAGTTATTTAATGAGGACAAATATTTCATTCAACATATAATTAAGTGCCTTTTGGTGTGTTGTACATTTGTGGAGGATTTGCATCGATATGTGTATCGATGTAATTAGACCCTGATTTAGTTCCATCTTTGTGCTAGGTTACATGGGTTGAGCTTGCCGACTTAGGATACGGAGGCCGACTCATTCAAGTCCATATGACTCCTTTGCTTCTCCTCTTCTTGACTCCTTGAGTGTCAAGTCTAGCCTTGTTTTAGATGTAGGATGGCATGAACGACATTTTATTGGATCCCTTCGAAATTGGGTCATTTAGTCGTACTTTCCCTACGAGTTTAATAAAACTTCAAGGTTGAGACACCTTGATGGCTTTCGAAAGATAAGCTCCAGAAATAGTAATATGCAAGTTACTACTCAAGCCTACTAAGTTTAAATAATAGGGTTTATGATTTTATGTCAGAGAGTGTATGGTATTATAAAACCGCACTAGCACTCTTTCAAACCCTGAGGTAGTGCAGAGTATGTTGGTACTGCGTAATGCACCACATTTTCAAAATTTGTGGTACTAACTTAATTGCTCAAAGTTTGAGGCGGGGATACAAGCTTCTAGAAGGGATTCACCATTACCACCTGAATATCGTGGTGGGTGTTATATGGGGGTCATGAGAGCGTAAGCGTGTTGTATGATCTATGAATGTGTGCATGTGCCAAGATTTGTAATAAGTTGTTTGCTTATAATCTAGTGTATGGTATTTCTGGAGTCTTTTAAGTGTCATGGGTAATGAAATATCAATTTGTCAGTTTGCTTTACTGGTAGTTATTTTGGACCAGTAATCAAATAGGTACGAAGGCAACTTGTGGTGGATCTTGTTTTCGAAAATATATTCGAGGGATCTCATCCTCGAGGGTTATTAATCTAGAAAATCGATTGATTAAATGACCCAGATCTAAGTGGGATCCAATAAAACACCACTCAACTAGTCTTACAATCTGTAAAAATAAATCATGATAGAATAGAGTAATAAATCAGGGGTGAGTCTTAAACGGACCTGGTAGAAGCTCTGAGTGTGTCTTAGCACCTAAATGGTGAGTTCCTACTCCATATTTAATCGTCAATCATGTTGTGATGGCGACAAAGTTGTGGCCGGCTTGAGTGAAGATCGTGGGGAAAAAGAGAGGAAGAAAAAGAAGAAAGAAATTGGGCGAGAAGGATGAATGGTGGCAGTGTGAGAAGTGTGCAATATATAGATATCAAGGTGAGAAGAACGAATGGTTAGGTGAGAAAAATGAATAGTCAGGTGAGAAAAACGAATGGTTGGTGAGAAAAATGAATAGTTCGTCTCGTAATTAAAACTTGATCCAATTCTAAAAATAACTGTCAAATTGACAGGTTCAGATTATAAAACCGTGATTCAAATCACGGGTTTTACAGTTAGTCATTAAGAGAGGTTATGAATCGGAATGTATGGTGGCCAATTGTGATGTGAGTTGGATTATTGACTCAGTGCATCATTTCATGCTACTCTAAGCAGAGATTTCTTTACTACCTATAAAGCTAATGATTTAAGGGTGGTGAAGATGGAAAATAGTGGTATTTTCAAGATTGTTGACAAGGGAGACGTGCATATGGTGACCAATATGGATTACAAGTTGATGCTTAAAGGTCCTTGGCACATTCAGGATTTGAGGTTAAATTTGTTGTCTATTGGTGTACTCGATGATGAGGGGTTTATCTCACACTTTGAGCAAGGCATGTGATGCTTGTGTGTGGCTCTTTAGTTGTGGCTAAGGTGAAGAAATATTTTAGCTAGTATTATATTGAAAATGAGTCTTGTGCGAGGGAGGTGAATGTGTCATCTCTGGATCTCACAACATATTTATGGCACCGAAGGCTCGGTCACATGAGTGAGAAAGGACTAGAGGTTTTGAGGAAGCAAAATCTTCTTCCCAAGCTCATGAGTAGTGCGATTAGCCCTTGTGATCATTGTTTGATTGCCAAGCAACAAAGAGCATCCTTTCAGGGTCAAGTACAAAGAAGTCCGAAGTGTTAGAGCTTATGCATACTTATGTATGTAGACAAATGAAAGTGAAGACATTTAGTGGTTGTAGATACTTTGCCACTTTCATTGATAATGCTTCTAGGAAGGTATAGGTATATACTTTGAAGAGTAAGGGAGATGTGTTTAACATCTTCAAGGACTTCTATGTGGTGGTTGAAAGAGAAACCGATAAATTATTCAAATATCTTAAAAGCGATGATCCAATGACTTTCATGATTATTGTAACAAGCATGATATAAGGCTTGAGAAAATGGTATCCTATTCTCCCCAACTAAATGGTGTGGTGGAGAGGATGAATAGGACACTCACAGAGAGGGTCCGGAGTATGTTGTCATCGGCAAAGTTGCCTAATGAGTTTTGCAGTGAAGCCCTAAACACTTTGTTACTTGGTGAATAGGTCTCCTTTACATGCATTAGCTACAAAATGAAGAGATACCTCCCAGGTCAAACCATGAGCTCATCCTCCAACTACCCAAAGAAAAACAAAACATAATAATAATGAAAAAAATAAACAATTGACTACAAAATGGAGACATGATGTTAACATAATAACTTAACCAAACCCTAGGTTTTACAATTCGGTCAGGTCAAGGGATTGAATAAACTCTTTTTACAAACAAGTATTGTCTCAAACCCTAATACAAAATATTTTATAGTGTAAAACTTGATAATCCTTATAATGATTCGATGGTAGTTATGAGAAGTTAGAGTAAGACCTTTATTGTATGCAATGGAAATAACCAAATTAAATCACTTGGATAATCAATCAATAATCTCTCAATGAAACATTATTAGCCTTATTATAATTAGAAGATATTAAAAATAATCCATAATTCATTCCCTTACATTGTACAAGGACGATCACTTACAGTCTATTTGGTTGTCCTGAAATTACATGAAAGAAATGTAAAATTTTGATGTCACAATTTTTTTGTATTTGGATGTTTTTAAATTTAGTAAAAAAATTAAATTTAAATCAAAATAAATATATGTAAAAATTTTACAAAATAATATTTTTATGTAAAACAAAAAAAATTGAAAATTTTTTGGGAAGGGTCCATATGAGAAAAAATATTTTATTTTTATCTTATTTTCCTGTCATTTCGTTTTATTGCATTTCTATTTCATATGAATTTTTTTCCATTTATATTATTTTCATGACAGCTCGAACCCTTTAAGAGTGTCAATCCATTTGTTTTTAGTGAAAGCTCTTTTTAAAAACTAAGAATTGTGACATCAAACGACTAGATTTACCACTCAAACGACTAGATTTTCTTTGAGTTGAATTTGGGATTCCAAATCGACACTACTACATGAATAGCAAAATTGAGCTAGGTCTGGAATATTAGAACTATGCACGTATCGCTAAGTAGGAAAAAACAATAGAAAAGAGCTTCTTTTTATTATAATTTTTTCACCTCAGAATTGTGACAAAATGTCACACGATATATCGCTAGTAGCCGTAACAAAAACTTTTGTGAGGGCTTTCTCACTGTAGCCCAACAAAACTTGACATGTGTCAGTTTTTAAAATATATATATATACAAGGAACCCATGTGTTTTTTAAATATGGATCTCTCATCTAGCTGAAGCAAATTGTTGAGATGTATTCATTTTGCACGCATAGGGACATCAAGAAATAACTGATCAATATATATAAATTTAATCTACATTCAATAAGGACATCAAGAACTCATATTATGATCTGAAAATATAGTAAAATTCATGTTACACAAACGTCGGATATATAAAGAATCAGCGTATTAGATACCGAACCAGCTAAATTATATGCCCATACTTAATATGCAAGCCTGCTACGTGGAAGAGAAGAGTGGGAGACTGGGAAGGGCGAGCACCCACGCTGGTTCCTCCAATGAACATACCCAGTTCCGGGATGCTCCATTCAGAAAATGGCCTTGATTTGTATATTAACGTAAATGGCCACTATCTCCGACAGCTACTACTTGATCATAAACAAGAGTCATCTCATTCTTGTCCTTGTCTAGCATAGCAAACTTCCAACTCGTTATCTTCACAAACAACATATTTGGGTTAATGAGATGAAAGGCCAGAGGTATAAACTCTATAACAGCGTTCCAATTCCAAGTAAGGTTGTAGGCTCGACAAATGGCTTGGGAATTTATCTTATGCGTCGTAACCCATGTGACATCTTGCGTCATTCCACAGACTTGGCCATTTTTGTTATCAAGAATCCACGCGATGCTCAAATTATTTGGCATCCAGTGTTTCTCTGCATAGAAGAGAGCCCCATCTGAGGCGCGCAAACAATTGTACAGATAAGCCTTTGTGCCCCCTGGCATAGGGAGCTCATAAAACCTTTCTTCTATGTTGTAAGCACAGAGTGAATCTAAAATATGAAACCAGAACAAAGTTTTTCCATGTAAAGTTGGACAAAAGCCTTGAAGCTTTCCATTTGACAATGGAAGTGTCATTTTGGACACCTTCCACTTCCCTCCTAGGTAAAGGTGGTAGTACTGGGAACTTCTTGCCTTCGCTAATCTGGATTATTCTGAAATCCTGGTTTCTTCACAGATTAATTTGGCAACTTTGTTGCGGCATCTCACCTCGGAAGGAATTGGGAGGGAGACGTAGTGGTTAGTTAAAGTGTTGCACATTTGTGGAAGCCATTCCAGCATTTGCTGGAACAATAATTAAGCCTACCACAACATTTCCTTCTTATATGCAAATGGTCACCATGTTGGATATCATCTTTAGCAGGCAAAATTTGGAAGAGACCAATATGTGTATGAATAGCTGCAAATATTCTTCTTCTTTCCTTGATGACAAGACCTTTGCCATGGGAGAGGACATAGCCATGGAGGTCCTCTGCATGCTGCCTGTCAAGGCCCTATTCCGGTTCAACCACCCGGCTTTTGAAATGGCCTACATGAGATGATCAAAGGGACCAAACAAGCTCCCTGGTTTTATCTACCAGCTACACATGTCAGAGCGGCTTTGTTCTCCTTTTGAGGCAGTGAAGGTACATTTCATCCCAGATGAAGATGAAATAATTGAGGCCAGTTCTAATGCCATGTATGAAAATCTTATTAGAACCATGAAATTAGGGGAATAATCAATCATTTTTATTGATTCCCACAATGGCCTGCTTCTTTGTTGTGATAACAAAACATGCCCAAGTCACTACTATGTATGCAATCCCATTACCAAGCAGTGCATTGCCCTTCCTGCCCCCCTAAGAGGCTCTTCTATACCACAGCAAAGCTCTTATTCCTACCACAACAAGAACAATTAATGGTCTTTAGGATTCTATCATGGAAATCCTTTTCCTCAGTCATTGAAATTGAAACATTCTCCTCACAAACTGGGGAATGGAAGGAGACCACTCTCTCCCTCCCTCGGCCCGCCTGCGCCCCACCACGCCGGTGCCCCACCGCCCTCGGAGAATCAATATATTGGATCGATGATGTTCGGTTATACATCTACGACACATCGAAGGATGGCTTCCACAACCATGTCTTGCCGGCGGCGGGTAATATGCGGGCGACATTCAAGAATTGTTGCTTATGGGCATCAGGTGGCTCTTTTTATTATGTAGTGAGCACAAAGGATGTGCTTGAGATGTGGGCACTTATTGTTGTGAACTTCAACAATGCAATGTGGACTCAAAGACACAGAATTAGTCTATACTATATATGTTGGTGCAACAAGAGCCGAGTATATATACTAGGCTCAAAGAGCTTTACATGGACATGTTGGGTGCTAGCGTTGGAACATTTTCTATGCATTTTTATCCATTGGCATTGCACCATCACAATCCAAAGCTTGTTTTCTTTAGGGTTTCAGGGATGATTGTCAGATATGATATTCAGAAGGCAAATTTGGAAGTGGTGATTGAGGATTGTAGAATATCATTGCCAGACCATCTCAAATGTTCATGGGCATTCCCCATTCAGCTGCCTCTGTGGCCAGTGAAGGTTCCAACTCTGAAGAGTCTCCCATCTCATTAGTAATTTCATGTTCTAGCATTGTCTTTAAACTTCATATTTTCTTTCTATTTATATATTTATTTTTGAATTTTGAGATGGGTTTCATATTTTCTTTTTCATTTTTATATATGGCGAAAAAGACTGCCATTTTGGATGTTCAACTTATTGGATTCTAATTTTTAGCATTCAATTTCGACTTTTTGGGCTTATTTTATATATTTAGCCTAACTTTGTAAAATAGAACAGAGTCTCCCAACGCTTTTGCTTTTTGGATGCATGTACATTTAATATCCTTGCCCAAGTTTTTGAAAACAGTGGTTAGAAAATGCTGAACAGTTTGAACAGGTTAGAAATGTTCTCGTATTGCCGAGTGAAGGCTATTGTCAGACTAAATGTCAGGGGTATAAACAAGCCAAGTTGAACCGAATAGAGATGTGTTTGAATTTTGTTTGATTTTTGACAAACATGTTTGAGTGTTTGACTAGTTTTGATGTAAATGAGCTAAGCCGAGCTCGTCTAAAATTCATGATATTTAGGCTTGGCTTGTGTTTGGCTAGCTATATTTTTGAGCCAAGTTTAAGCCGAGCTTGAGCTGAGCGAATATTTATGTTTGGTTTATACTCGACTTATATAGGATCAAAAAAATTTTTTAACACTATATAAGTTTAATGTGACCTTAATAATATTGACGTGCCGAGTCGAACCGAATATTTTTTCGAGTGTGAACACATCGAACTCGAGTTTTGAGTTAAACTAAGCTGAATACTCCTTCGCTCAAGCTCTGTTCGTTATTCAACGAGCTATTTATTTCGAACTAAATATTTTTTCGAACACAAAATTAACAAGAATAAGTTCAAGTTAAATAAAACCAAACCCAAAATATTTGGCGAACAAATTTGGCTAGCTCACGCCCCGGAAGAAAAGTTTCGTTCTTCGAGCAATCTATGAGTACATCTGGTTGTATACGTTTACATTATTTCAAGAAACACGTGTTTCACACTAGGGCATTCTAATGCTGGTGTAATATAATTATTCACCGCGACCACTGCTAGTCACTTCTGACCTCATGTTGTTCTTGCTTTTCTTTTTCACTTGTTAAGCTCAAATGTGCTTAAAATGTTTGGTAATTAGTTTTGTGTTTGTTCGTTTGATTTAGCTTTTGCTCTCATGAATTGTACGATCTTAGATGATAGGTGTTTGGAGCACGTGCCTTTGGGAACAAATGGGGCAGCCGGAAAAAGTGAATCTTGTGGAATTAGGTCCTGGTCGGGGAACTTTGACGGCTGATCTTCTGCGTGTATGAATTCAATTTTTTTTTCTTGTGAATTTTTTAGTCAAATTCTCTAATTTGGCCAACTCTTAAGAAATTTTGCCATTTTTATCCTCTTTCAGGGTACATCAAAATTTCAAAAAATTTCAAAATCTTTGCAAGTGCATTTAGTAGAGTGTAATCCTGCATTAAGGAAGCTACAATACAATGCTTTGCAGAGTGGGGATGAGGTTGTTGCTGAAAAAGCGGAACTTGAGAGAACGTACAGCAATTTAACTGGAGGAAATGTTACTTGGCATGCAAGCCTAGAGAAGGTTCCCCATGGATGTATGAAACTTTTCTGGACTTTGATGTTAATTGTTGAGTTTTATGACCATTATGAAATTATTGTACTCATGTGTAGTATAAATTGTATGCCTTTTGTCAATATTCCTCTCGGTTGTTTTCTTAAGCGGTGGACAATGGCAAACACTGATTCCTGACTTATTCTTGTAACCAATGGTTCTTTTTAGCTGTTAGTAAGTTGTACACTTTCTCTCACGTCTTTCTTTCATCTGGCTTCATAATTTAGTTGACTTGCAAAGAATATTCTGTTCATACTCATCAAATAGTAGAATTCAATGTCAGGCTCAGTCATGACTAATTTTTCTGCAACATGTCTGCCTGTCTTATCTTTGTTACTTAACATCTTTCTGTTTCAATTTATTTCAGTGCCAACTATAATAATTGCGTACAAGTTTTACGATGCACTACCCATTCATCAGTTTCAGTATGTCTTTTTTACTGTTTAGCAGGATGTTTTGAATAATTGTTAGTCATTCATGGGTTTTGGTCATTAGTTGGATGATGCACAATGCAGATGATTTGGTTTCTTTGCTTGAGAACTTAGTGCTGTTTTTTTGGCGTATGTTTGGATTTTGGAGTGTTTGACTATTTTAAAATTATCATAATGTTGTTCAATTTCACTTTTCTTTCTTGGCACCTTTTGACTTTTTAATCCGTTGAACTCCATTTACCAGATTGTGCTTTCTATTACCTTAAATTTTGCAATCAATGTTCGAAATTTTTATGTGGATCCAGTTATTATTATCTCTTGCGTTTGCAGAAAACACCTCGGGGCTAGTGCGAGAAGTTAGTTGATATTGCTAGTGATCCTTCTCAAAAGTAAGATTAGAAGTCATTCATTTACTAAATTTAGATTATGATTATATATCAGTTAAGTGTTGTTCCTGTTCTTCGCAGATTTCGTTTTGTTTTGTCCCCACAGCCCACTCCAGCTGCTCTTCTGTATTTGAAGAAACGTTGTAAGTGGGCCTGCATAGAAGAATTAGAGAAGCTGAACCCTGGTGCAATGGATTTAACTCGAGCAATTGCTAAACGAATAAGTGCAGATGGTGGTGGGGCCCTTATAATTGACTACTGTGCAGATGGGATAATTTCGGATTCTTTGCAGGTTCAAACACGGTTCTTTTTCTTCTTCTTTTTTCTGTAAAAATATATCAAATTATTCTATTTTTTGATTAAATCTTTACATGACGTAGAGGATGGCAATCGGTAGTTGACAATGTCCAAAACCGTATTTTAACTTTGGAGATGAATGTACTTTATGTAATCTTTAATTGTATTTACAAATAAAGGGGGAATAAGCACAGGTTTGCTTATAGTTACTATCGATTCTGAAGTTGGGAGGTTATTTCACTGGTATCTGTTAATGAACAAGAATTGATTAATTACTTATCTCATTTTTTATTTAAAGCTTTTATTCTTGAGCAGGCTATTCGAAAGCATAAATTTGTGGACATCCTTGACAATACTGGAACAGCTGATCTTAGTGCATATGTTGACTTTTCCTCTATTAGGCATTCTGCAGAAGATGCATCAGGTTAGCCATTACAGAGTGAGAGATAGAGTGCCAGATTTTGTTTTCAAAGCTATGACTAGTTCGTGCTTTTGCAGATAATGTGTCTATTTATGGACCTATCACCCAGTCCCAGTTTTTGGGTTATCTGGGGATAAACTTCCGCGTGGAAGCGCTTCTAAAAAACTGCACAGATGAACAGGTCGAATCTTTAAGAAATGGTTATTGGCAGCTGGTTGGTGATGGTGAGGCGCCATTTTGGGAAAGACCTGATGACCTGACACCAATACGAATGGGTTCACGGTATTTGGCTATGGCAGTTGTGAACAAGCTGCAGGGTGTTCCTCTTCCTTTCCAATGAAGGTCTAAAATTTCTGACTCTGTGATATTCATTTCATTGGATATTCATTTGAAGCTGTGATATTCATTCTACAGGCCTAAATTATGATAATTTGTTTAACCAAAAAATAAATTTCTATTTACATGATAGAAGGTGGCTAATGTTTGCTACACTGACATATCTTTTACAATCATAAAATGTAGAAAATCAGTTGAAAGGAATCACCTTTCTCATTTATAGTTGAGGTATGAACTTTTTGTGTTGATATTTGTAATCCTATTAATATACATCAACGATTGATGAGTCATGATCATAATGTCTTCGTTTGAAGTTGTATGTCCTTGCTTCACAACTGATGACAATTTATCCCCATTGGCTCTGCTTCAATTTATGTTGTCAGATTCTGTTTCCGTCTTCTTTTTATACAGGGCTGAGGGCTGACAATTCCATTACAGTTTTTTATCTAGAAATAATTAGCTCTCTTATTTTTATATGCTCCTTTATCATTTTCTTTATAGATCTACTGTCAATTTCGATCAATATGCTTGAAAACTTTTCTCCACTTCTGTTACTGTTTTTACTTTTTTAAGTGATTAGGCAATAGCTGAAACTCAGTAGCCAAGGCCATTAGGGACTGCTATAGAAGGATCTAGTTTTTCCTGTGAGCTACTGAAACAAAGCCTGTATGATATGCTTGTGCTTTTATCTGATTAATTTCCTCGTCGTGGTTTTCTTAAATTGTCAGATGTAATAGCGTATGCCTCAAACAGAAAATCTATTTTTTATATTTCGTTGATTTCAGATAGTATTTTACTCAAAGATCAGGGTAAACTCTTCATTTCATTGACCTGAAACTTAAAACTATTACACTATTTCTGTCGCTACATTCTTCCCACTTTGGCTATACAGCATTTGGTGATCTTCATTCCCTACTCTGTTGAACATAAAACTCAAGTTTCCCAAGGCTTCTTGAATCTGTTTGATTTAAACAACAATTTCGCAGCTGTTGGCTTGTTTGATATGTAAACGGGAATGTGAAACCAATGGGGATCCCTTGGAAACCAACCTAGCCGACTTGCTTAACTGTTCTGTACTTGTACCATCTTGCCCACAGGAGGTAGTGGAGGAAATTTACTGCACTCAGCGCACACATTAGCCAGTAAAACCTCTCAAGGTGATATTGGTTCAAGTGACTACCAGAGAGCCAAGGAGGACTGCCAGTGGCTTTGTTCACTATAGATACCAGCACTGAGCTTAGATAGTAACCCATAGCCAGTGATGCCCAGGAAAGAGAGGTCGCTAATGATCTCATGCTATAAGGAGCTTCAGTGAAGAAGAACTCCATCAATCCAGCCAATGTGAAGAGGTCTGCAGAACCCAAGAACAGATATTGCAAAGCAATCCAGAAAAAGGTAAGTGGCAAAGGTTCCTGTGAATTTAATAGCCCTGAGTTTGTTGCCACCCTTTTCTTTTGATCTCCACCAGAGCTGCAATTGCCATGGCCACTATCGAGAGGACCAACCCTATCCCAATTTTCTGTAGATGTGATACACCCATCTCTGTTTTTGTCAATTTGTCTTGCACAGGGTATTATAATGTGGTCATAGATTGGAGCCAGGATGATGATGAAGACTACAGGGAAGACAGGTAGTGAGGCTGGTGGGACTTTGAGAGAGCCAATGTTTGTGTTCATGGTGGCTGCTTGTTGAACAGAAAAGGTGGAAAGCTGGGCCAGGCAGCAGTTTAGCATTATGGTGCAAGCGAAAATTAGAAGAATCTTGATCACAACTTTCACATCCTCTACTTCTTCAGCTGTGCAGCTGAGTCTATGTGTGAAAGTAGAAGGGCTAGTTGCAAGTGCCCTGTTCAGGAAGTTGAGATCTTTGCTGGGTTCCTGTACTTGGGGCTTGACTGGAGGCTTCTGAACTTCATCAGGCAGGGCTTTTTCTGTGTTGGAGGGGCTTGCTGCCATGCCCACCCACCTAGCTGTGCGCTGACCATGGCCGGCAAGTCCCCTGTTGCAGATTGATGCAACCAAGACCTGTAACAGTTGTCAATTGTCAATAATTTCCAAATGTAAATATCTTATAATTTTTCTAGATGGGTGATAACAAATAATATCATAAATCATAGAATAGAGGTTTGATGATGGAGATGTTCTTTTACCTTGGCCATGGTAGTCAGTGGACTCCCACAGGGAACTTTATTCCTGTAAAAGGTGGAGCCAGCAAGAAACAATGGGATTGATAGTAAGATTGCAGCAGTGGAGATGCCAAACCCCCACTCCCAGCCCTTGTTGTCCTCCACCCAGACAACAAAAGTAACTGCAATCAAGGCTCCACAAGATAGACAGAAAACAAAGTAGTTGAAGAATGTGGACCTCTGCTTCCTTCCTTGTACAGTGTTCCCATCAAACTGTTCTGCACCATGAGAAGGTAGAGAGCCTTTTATGCCTCCCACTCCAAGTGCAACAACATAAAGCCCTGCAAATAACATGAGTGCTTCCCCACCAGTGACTGTCTTGCAGGGAATTTTATCGTTTTTTGAGCTGCATGGTGGTGGTTTTAGAGATGGCAAATGAGCTTGCACTGTTAATGCTACTAGTCCCTGTAATAAAAACACCATTAAAGCTGGTAAGATAACAAGAAAAAAACAAGGCCATGAATGTGGTGTTGAGCACTTTAAACTCCAGCTTACTTAAGGTGAGTACTTTACTAAATGATCTAGTTCATCACGTAATGCTATTAATTTCATCCTTTTCTGTTATGTTGGTATGATTAAGTATTATGGTAGAATTTGAGCCATAACAAGCCAACCCGAATCGGGTTTCAATATTTTTTAATGAATTCAAACATATATAAAATTTAGGTGCAAATATCTTTGCCGTTTTAAATCGGGTAAAATTCGAACCGAATCCGACGCGACCTAACCTAGTGACTTGGATGCATAAATAAGTTAACCTTCTTTTGAGGTGACATGGGATGAGATAAAATAAACTTTGGCAGTCAGTTATAGATGAAGACAAAGAAGCATCCCTAACATTCAAACCATTCCACATAAAGCCAAGAAGTTGGCTGGATCATAACGCCACTTAAATTACTTGAGCTAACAGCATCCAAACTACAAACGGTTTTTGTCTTATGCCTTGCACACATCTCACATACTTGCTGAATTTCAACATAGTTATTCCAGGTTCAACCCCCTTCAAGCTGATGTGTAGAGTGAAAGGTGACAAGGAAAATGATGCAACAAGTAGGTTTGGAGGTGACTTATTTCAAAGTTGCTTCCAGTTCTAGCCATACTGCATCATCATGAATCAAAGCCATTGGGTTCGGATTAGGTTTGCGAACACACGTGGACGTGCTCTTTTATTGCCACGTATACTCAACCCAATAAGACCATACAAATGTATCTAATTCTGAGCTCATTAGACTTAACTAAATCTGAGTCATTAGAGTTAGAATATACTTAACCAAAATGAATGATCTATAAATCATTAGTCAATCGTAATTAACTAAGAGTTTCGAAGACAAGAAATGATGCCAAGTAGGGTTAGGGTGGGCCAATTGTGAGCTGCAAATGATGGTGCATCAACACAGACAAAAGGATGTAATTGGTGGCTATGTGCAAGACAATAAATTTTGGAGAGCGAAGAGTGGTGGTGTTATTGTCACATTCTATATGTAGATGCAACTTGGAAGACCTGGATTCTATTGCAGAAGGGTGAAATCTAGTGGGATCCTGTTAGTTACATGGATTACAAATGTTATGGTCCATTCCCTGCTCTTGAACTATCACCATCCCTGCATATATGACCTTGGAATGTAGTGTGGTGTGGTGGGACTGTGTCACTGTGGTGATAAAACAACAGGTGGAGACACATGTGTGATTATAGGAGCTGTTGGACCCACAAAATTTTGGATCATCTAAACCATTCAATGACTCTCCCCAACATTAACTTTTATAAAAAATCTCAAAAATTAGGAAGCAAGAAAGCCAAGTTTAATTTGATGAAACGTGATGACCAACTTACCAGGAACTCAATTGCTGCACTGATCAGGTACACGTGGTAAGTGGTGAAAAATGCATCAGAGAGGAAGCCTCCAAGGAGGGCCAGGAGGAAGGATGTGCCCATGAAGTTTGTGACCGAAGTGGCCGATTTGGCAGGCGAAAAGTGCATGTAGTTTGACATGTAGAGGACCAGATTGCTTGCATTAGCAAGAAATGACAAGTTCTCCAATATCTCAACTCCTGTGACAAGACATGATCATATAATCAAATAAAGAAGAAACTGAAAAAGATGTCCACAACAAAAATAAAATTGAAGACGTCTGTTTTCATTTTGATCTCTTTAATTCACAGATAATAGAAGAAGCCCAAAAGAGAAAAGTGGTGTTGATTTTAGGATGAATCACATGTTTTGATCAGGAAGATTGTTGGAAGAAGTACCAAGAACAAAAAAAGCTGCAAGCATGCCTCCATGTCTGCCTTTGAGAGCTGCTCTGCCCTTCCAATCTACATAACCTGCCCATCTCATTGAATCATGACCTTCTTCCTGTGCCATTAAAACATGGGCATGAATTAGCTCTTTGCAGGCAACTCATGAATACATGAAAAGTGAACTACTAAAAGTATCTGAAGAGAGCATGATGGTTGATGGGGAAATGCATAAAGAAATAACAAATCTCACCATATCTTTGATCCTTGCAATTTCTGTTGGACCTCTTCTGATATGGGTAAGGTTGGGGGGTGTCCTTTGCAAAATGGAATGACACAAAGAGATGAATTGGAGATGCCTAATTTAAATAGGAAGGGTCCAGCAAGCAACTAAGTAAAGGAAAGTCCAGACACCATGAAGATTGACTTAGCCTTGTAATATAAAACAAAACTCCAAATGCTCAAGTCAATTTCTATTCTTCTGTTCTCGTATACAGTCCACATGTTGGATGAGGTTAAAAAGACCAGCTCATTAAAGAAAGTAAAAAACCAGGCCTCTGTAACTGATTTGTGTTCTCTTCCCGAGGCCAAGAAGGTGTCTCGGATGAAGTAAATGAGTTGTAGATAGGTGCAAGCAGTAGCAGGGAGAGAGAGAGAATCATGTCCCCTTGAACAAGTCTGAAAGTATTTTGGTTTGCTTTAGTTTGACCCATTGATCCACGATTCCGCTCGATTGCACAAAAATCGGCCGATTTAAATTAGATGGGCATCACGCTGATCTGATTTTGGGGCCAAATTGGTCGGCCCTAAATCGGTCTCCAAAATCGCTCGATTTCGTTCGATTTCGACCGATTTAATTCGGAATTGGAATCGGCCAAATAGGTTTTTCTTAAGAAATTACTAAAATACCTTAGGTATAATTTTTATTAAATTATTTAAACATGGGTAAAATAGTAATTTAGATTTTAAAAACTTAAAATCAAACCCGTCTCCCCTTGCTTCCGCCATCGCGCTCGCTCCGCCGCGCTTCCACCGTCCGACCTCAGCCTTTGCCCGACCTTCCGACCACGCCACATCCGTCCGACCTCAGTCCGCCCGACCTGCGGAGTGTGCTGTGGAGTGCAAAGGCGAGGATTGCGGTGGAATCGGCGGCCGCCCTCCATCGTGCTTCTGCCGTCCGACGCTCGCCCAACCTTCCGACCTCGCTCCGCTCGCTGCCGCCCTGTTTCTGCCTCCGCCATGCGTCCCCGACTCCGGGCTCGCCACCGGTGGGGGTAAGAGGGGAGGGTGGCATTCTCGTAATTAAAAGTTGATTCGAGTCTAACCTCGAGTCAAAAATTATAATTAATTCTAAATAATTTAAAAAAATCTTAAAAATATTTAAAAATATCATAAACTATAATACACAGAATAATATCAAAATAACATCAATACTTAATTTTAATATATTTATATTATAAATTATTAAATTATTATATATGACCGATTAAATTAATTTAAACCGATTCAGCTGAACCGATTTCTGACCGATTTAGATCAATTCTGATTCTGACTCCCTAAAAAATTGATTTCGATTCGGATTCTAATTCATGCTGGTTTGACCTCAAATGGCCATTTAATGTCAAGATGAAATGACCCACAGGACCATTTATGGCGTTTAAGTAAAGCAAGTAGTGTAACAGCAGCAGGCAGCTGAAAAAGCATCCATTCATTTTCCATCTTACGAATGAGGGCAGTCGTTAGAGCTTGGATGGCAGATTTTTTTATTATATACATCAGGCCTTTGATTACTATTATTATTATTATTATTATTCTACAAACTTCAATATTCATTTTGCTAGCTAATATATATCATCTGATAACATATCACGTACATGTTATAATATCAATTTAAAAATGATTCTTCCATAATATTTGGATTGGCGGCGGCTGCCATTTTAAGCCAATTATATCTGGGTCAAAGAGAGTATATAATATATGTTATTATTGTATGGATAAATTTGAACCTTTTAAAAAACTGAAACTGTTATCTCTGTTATTTTATTCTCATATAATAGATTTTTTTGGCTAGGATGAGAAAACGGTTATTTGTCACGAGATCATTTTATTCTCGTGTTCTAGATTTTACTTTCTAGGATGTTATTGGGGAGAAAATGGGTCCCATTACAAATGCCTAAAATCCCCTAACAAGTACAAAATTTACACGGCCATTTTTTCACGGTCAGATCCTGTGATAAATACTTCCAAAATATATAAAACTATTATTATCCCATGATAAAAAATTAAAATTCGGCGACAAGAGGTTATTTCCCCACTATTTTTAGAGTGTATGTCTAATTCATAATTTGAATAGTCCCCGGTGAACTATTATATCAAGGAATCCTCAGTTCAACAAAATTATAATTCCTTCGCTTAGGGACTTAGTTTAATGTTTGAGATTAGATTTTTCCTTGCTCAATGAGAATATAAAGTTCATTGCATTAGCTTGGCAGCTTGACTCAACTCAAGTTACTCAATTCTATTAATCTTTTTCTGATCTGACATACATGTCAAACATGAATGTTAGGAACAGTGTATCACATCAAATCAAATGAAAAGAAAAGACAAAATCTCACATTATTCAAAATTCAACCATTCCTTTTTTAAAAAAACCATTACAAAAAAATGGTAAATAAATATTGGACTGAATTTATTTAGGTTGACGAAGATCAACCTGACTCTTCTTGTAAGACTAAATTCCTTAAGACATGTGACAACTTTTTAGAATTTAAGATCAAAATCGAGTTAGATTTTTCCTTCCTCATATATTTTCTTCAACTAGTCCAAATCATAGATTTGGGTCAATGTATTTTGATCAGTAGACAACAGGTCATGATATTGGGGAACCTTATCTTGTACCGGTTAAAAGTACCAGGAACCTGGATGGTATCTGCAAACATCAGAACCAATTACCGTATTCTCAATCAATCTGCCCAGCAATATCTTACAATTCAATTTGGAAAGTAGGATTTTGACAACACCACCTGTCCAATCTTAGTTAAGTTTTAGTATAAAAAGACCATGCTACAACTTATAATATAAGATCAATAATGCACCCAATGTTACCATCATATATAGAATGGAGAAAGTATTGCTGTAATTGAGCACAGCCATCTTGGCTGTGCTCAATTTTTTCGGCCGTTGGATTGAATCCAACGGCTGAAAATTCCCCCCTCACCCTTCCAAAAAAAAAAAATTTTTGCCGCCTTTTCCCCGCCGCCGCCGCGCCGCCGCCGCTCCGCTCCGACTAGTGGGCAGACCCCGCCTCGCCACCGTCGTCAAGTCCGGCGTCCTCCACATCCCCTCCGGCTGCGCCCTCCACGTCCCCTCCCGCCGCGACCTCCACGTCCCGGCCACCCCGCCCTCCACGTCCCGGCCGCCCCCATGCCGCGCCACTCGTCCTGCCCACCTTGGGTCACCCGGGAAGGGATCAAGAAGGGAGGGCCGTCGTTGGCCGGCAGTGGGCGGGCGGCGGGCGGCCGGCGATCGGCTGAGTTGGGAAAAACAGGGTGCCGGCGAACAGGGGAGGGAAGAGGAAAAGGCAGGGGTAGTTTCGTAATAAAAATTTGACTCGTTCCCGACTCGAGTCAATATTACGAAATATATCTTAAAAAATATTAAAAAAATACCATAAAATATAATAATCCATTATAATTCAATTATTTTATTTTATGATATTTTTCTGTATTTTTTATATTTTTTGGATTTATTTCGTAATATTAATACAAGTTAGGACCGAGTCAAGTTTTTATTACCAAACTACCCCTCTCAAAAAATATGAAAAAAATAGAATTAAAAACCATAAAATAAAATAATCTATTAGAATTAGATTAAAACCATAAAATATATAATGGCTTGATATAGATGCCATCTTTGCAGCAGGAAAAATGCTTATAGCCACATGCCTTTCCTAACTCCATCTATTTTTAAAAAAACTTCTTATTAATATCTTTTAAATTTTTAGAAGCCCCTTACTCTGATTCACTTCTCATTTTGACGAGAGAAAGAATATCTAATTCATAATTTTCTTGTCTTCTAAACTTGATCAATTTTGTAATTATATGTCATCTTGTTTATATATGTTTATCATGATATATGTGTTATGCATATAGTCTGTGCTTTATGAATGACACTTAAGACACCTGCTTTCCGTCCCTATGCAGGAATAGTTTAATGGTCTGGTGAATGATCTTTCTCCTCATTCAAATATTGCAAATTTCAGTGATTTATTTGTGTATCGAATAGGTGATTTATTTCAGTGGATCACTTCTTTTTCCGCCCTTCCTATTGGTGCAGAACCTCAGCTGCCCCCTTCGTTTTGTCCATGTGAACATTAACAAAGATCTGCTTCACCTTGTTCTTGCTGTTTCGTATGCCAAAGAACCTGAAGAAATACTCTCCAGGTATAAGTTAGCCAATTACTACCATCCTTACAATTTTTATGAGAGTCGAATAGTTATATAAATTAATGGTGACAATGATAATGTTACTGTATGACGATTGTCACGTGTTTGTTTTGGTTGTCAGTATGCTCAAGTCAATCTATTATATGACATTTTGTATGGCATCAATTTATGATATAAATGTAGTTGCCATTTTAGAAGTTGGTAGTCACAACCAATTTTACAGTAACTTGGTCTCCACTATCGAAGAAGATAAATTTCAGTTTACTGGCTTTCTATTACCTTTCAATGTAGCAGGGATTGTCTACGTCACAGATATTGATATCCAGAGTTATTAAACTCAAAAATCTCAAACTCTTCATCCTGTGATTTATTATTGTTTGTATGTTTGTTTGTTTGTATGTATGTCTGTGCGTGTATGTATATCTGTATGCATGTGATTATTTTTTCCATGTTCGTTGTCTAAAAATTTAATTTCCCTTTTTCTAGGAAAAAATTGCGTACCTTGCACCATGCCCTGGAGAGTTTCCAAGCAAGTATTTGATCATGGGAACGTTGGCATGGTTAGAAACTTAAAGGCTTTTTACATTTGGCAGGGAGCCGTAGGTGCTAGTAAAACGTCTGCATAATGTTGTATAGTTTTAATAACGTGAACTTCCTTGGAAGAGAGCCTTCTCCACAAGAATTTTGCAATGAGTTTCATGGACTGCTGTAAAATTGAATACTTTGTTATATCGGTTGACCCTGTATGATGCAATAGTTGCATGATAAATTATGGATGAACGCAAATTAACAACTTTTTCTGGGTTACGTATTTGGCTCTCTTTTTGCCTTGAGAGATGAACACTCTTCTTGATCATTTTGTTTTACCAATATTTACGGGGTAACTGCACTGATCAGCATGGCATACACTGCTAATATTACGATTTGGGAGATAAAAAAGATTAGTATTTATGATCTGAGGAATGTAAAGAATGTTTTTCAATAAATGGCATAAATGGCCTTGTGTTCTTTCTCCCCCATCCTTTCCTCTTCCTCGTCTTCTACCCCACCATTTTATCAATTGATAATTGTCGTCAAACAAGATATACATTTATCATCCTCGGAAGAAAGCTGAAGAAACTGGTAAACATGATAATATGTAATTTACCATCATAGTAGGAAAATTGAAATAACCTCTTGATTATTCAAAATTTAGGAAAAGGGATAGAAACCTATGTTCAAACTAGTAAACTTATGCGTAAACAGAACCATCTTGTGATGAAGAATGAGTTACACTATTTCCAATATTGTTGGAGGCAAAGACGAGAGATAAGAACAACTGAATAAACACTACAGTCTATAAACACTAAGCCAGTTTCTTGAACTGTATATCTGCTTCCACCAACAAGAGTTTCGCCTCTTTTTCCACTCAGCATGAGAAATCCGACCACAATGGTAATATCAGTCAATAACAGAAGATAGATCGGCTTCGATGCTATAATACCTCTCAGGATGCTGGCGCTGTTAATGTCTGTCTGGCCATATATGGCAACCAAGATAGCCAGTATGGCTTCACAGATAAGTCTAATATTCTCAGCAGCGGCAATAGAAGAGATGATCCCATTTAGTAAAAGTTTTGTACCAATGTATGACTTTGGTGAAGAGTTCCTAGGTGTTGTTCAAATTGACGTAGGGCCGGAAGATGATTGCTCTCCGCCATGGCGGTTTAATGTGTTACCCATAACTTCAGTTTCCCTTTCCAACTTTGCAAGACTGAACTCCCATTTTCTTCCCTCGGAATGATGGAGGGATAAACTGAATCTTTCTGGACAGAATGCTCTACATTATGATCAAAAGGTTGAATTTCTCGACCACATCCTTCACCATCTCCACCGCCACCTTACTACTACAAGTCTCCACCACCACCTTCACCTCCACCATCCCATTTTGATGACCAGCTGCTAATTGTGAAGGTTGTTGGCAATGTTCACTGCTATCTTTGCTATGATTCAGAACACCCCAACAAGCTACATGGAGCAGTACCCCTCAAAGCTAACTTCATAATTTGAAAAATATCATATATTCGGGCCTCTAACAAATTTATGTTAGAATTATTAATTAATGATGATTATATGCATTGCACACATGAGATATGGAATAGAAAAAAATATGTATATACTAGTTTAACATGATCTTTTGATGGTTGTTTTGGTGCTGTTATCAAAGTGACATGCAATGGGAAGAAGATTGAAGCATATGGGGAGACCAAATCCAATGGTGAATACAACATTGCTATTGAAGGATTCAACTTTGCAAAACATGGTGCTTATGTTTGCAAGGCCACACTTTACAAGGCACCAAAGGACTCTCTATGCAAGTTCCCAATTATGGACATGTACAATGATAATAAAGACCAGGGCTCCATCATCCAATTGAAGTCCAATATATTAGACAACGAAGTGATCCTCCAAGTTTACCCCCTTGCTTTTGGCCCCCAAAACCCTCACAAGGATTGTGAGAAGCCTACATACAATCATAAATCTCTACCTCTTCCATCACCATCTCCACCACTGCCGCCATCATCTCCTCGAGAGTATTCTTCTCCTCGTCCCCATTATGACCACAAGCCTTCCCCATATAACTGATCAAATTCACTTAAATGTTTGTTCTTCCTTCTCACCTTTCAAGTAAGTTTTACAATCATATGATGAGTGTGGTCAATAATTTATGAGAAAATTTGTGTATGTTAATTTACTTTGCACACTTTATGATTCCAATGCAGGTGTCTATTATTGTATTTGCTAAATTAGCGACTTCAGCTCCAAGTTTTCTTCTTTCAAAATTTAAGAATCAAGATGCAGGTTTTGTTTGATCAGAGAAGATCAAGTGAAGCATTCTAATAAAGCATCTTCGTAAAGAGGTTGGATCAAAGGAAAAGATTGTGCCCCATTTTTTAATTAATGTTTGTTATGATTTATGAAGTATTTGTAATTTGTTCTTTTTTTTGCTTCATTGAAACCAGTGAAAGTGTTTTCACGTCTTCATTAATTTTTTCATTTTTTTAAAAAATCTATATATTCCTCAAGCTTAATTACCATATTGGTTAGAAAATGTTCAAGCACACATATCAAAATGGTAGCTCAATGGCTTGAACAAATTTCCATTCTAGCTTTTCTAGTATTTATTTAATTTAATCAGGTGCCCCTCACTTAATTTTCTCCTCATCTCCAATCACCATAGCTAACTTTCCGAGCTTGCATTTACTCCTTCTTTTGCAACAAGCATATAACACTAGTTGAAAACAGGTCTTTAGTCACCAAAATTTTGTCCCCAAAATTTTTGGTGATCAATTTGCCACCCAACTGCCAATGAAATATGTTAGACAAAAAATTTGTCACCGAAGAATCACTAAAATATTGGTGTTATCTTTTTTATAAAATTGTCACCGAACTGTCACTGAATATTTTGGTGACAAAGTAATTTGTTACTGAATTTATGCCATTTTCAGTGTAAAAAATCGACAACACCAAAATTTTGCCACTAAAATAATGGTGTTGTAATATTTTACAAATCAGTCACTAAATTGTCATTGAATTTTCGGTAACAAACAAATTTGTCACCGACTTGACACTGTTTTTGGGTAAAAAATTTTAAATTTTGAAAAAATAAAATAAAATTAATGGCGCGCGTGCATCCCTTAGATGGGCGGACACATGCACGTCAACCCACGTCCATTAAAGCACGTAGGAGCATCTACGCACACCCGTTATTGGGTGCGGGTTCACACGCCCTTAAAATGGCCACGTGAACTCGCAGCTCATTACATCATCACGTGTTACATGCCTGGCAGCCACGACACTGCTGTCGAGGCCCCCATCGTCCTCGATCTGCCACCACTTTGCCACCAAGGCTCACTGCCCCGACCGCCATGTCCCCACTCTTAAGGCCACTGTCGAGGCCCACCTCACTGAGCCACTGCCGAGGCCCGCTGCCCCCACTACCCCAATCCACCACCTCCCATTGTTGTGGTTGCTACTGAGGCCCATCGCCTCGACCTCACCGCTGCAACCCCCTTTGTTTGCCATTGTGCAAGTGTACACATATACAATGTGTCATAAACATATATATATATCTCAGAATCTAGTCGACGGTAACATGTCCATATCATACATAAACATATACATATACCAAACTCTAGTCGACGGTAACATGTCCGTATTATACATAAACATATACATGTACTAGAATCTAGTCGACGGTAACATGCCTGTATCATACTTAAACAAATACCGGAATCTAGTCGACGGTAACATGCCAACTAAAAGTATATGTTATGTATGATACGAACATGCTACCGTCAAGTAGATTTTGGTGCATGTATTTGTTTAAGTATGATACAGGTATGTTGACTAGATTTTGGTACATGTGTATGTTTATCTATGATACAGACATGTTACCGTTAACTAGATTTTGGTACATGTATATGTTTATGTATGATATAGACATGTTACCATTGATTAGATTTCAATACATGTATATGTTTATGACACGTTGTATGCTCCGTTGATTTGTCTGGGCTGCACGCAGTGTCATTGTGTGTTTTGGCACATTATGTATGATTATGTATGAATGTTTACTTTTAGTTGGCCGTTGAATGGTTCTAGCCTATGCTTATGAAATTCACTTCCATGAAATTTGTATGATAGTAATTAAATTATTAATTTTATGAAATTTTAATATCACACTTCAGTCTGCCACTAGACCAAAAAAATTAGGATGTTACAAAACTAGTCTGGATCTAACTTACTCGAATCGACTCGACATTTACCCGAACCAGGAAAAACAAAAATCGGGTAAAACCTTCACCCGAAGCTGAGGTTTTACATTACCAATTGGATCAAATAATAAAGGTGGATCAAATATAATAAAAGTGGATCAAATAATGTAAAAAGTAATCTACGATTGAAATATTTGTTCACTATATTACTATATAAAAGATGTAATAGTTATTAATTAGTAAACCTGATTCTCTGCTTCTTATTTCTTGCATATGTTCTTGTGTCACATATCTAACAAATAATAAATACTTTCAAAATCATAACTAACAATAATAATCATAAATATATTGTTGCTTGAGTAATTGTAGTTGACCCATTATGCTTGGGGGGGGGGGTGTTATATCTACTAGGCGTAGGAAATTCATAACTCAGAATCTACTAATCAAAACGCTCCAAAATTTGAATATGTTGTTATTGGGGAAGACCATATCGTGTGGTATGAAGTTCAGACAATTCCATATCCAATTTGCCTAGGGTTTTGGAATTTATATGCGAAGTGAGTGAACTGGGGCTTCACCATGCGTTCGTATGCACTCTAGAAAATCGATAAATAAAACCAACTAAATAATTTTTAATTGGTACCAAAACATATATATTTCCATTAGACAATTAGTTAGTCCAACCTTAATTTTTATAGATTTTATTAACCGCTTTTAGTTAGCTCATTACTGAGTACAATCACTGATCATGACAGACAAGTCATGCAGCACAGTAGATAGATCAAACACTTAGGGGTTTTATCTGAACCTTTAAGTAGTTATTTTAGTAAGAGTATTTTACAAGAGCAAGCTAACGCATAGACATACAAGAATGCAAAAGATTGAAGGAAAACAGACTCTTCATGAGCATGTTAAAATTGGGGAAAGGGACGGGTAAGTCACAATGACCACAAAAGTTGCTACTTTTCACCACATTTGGAACCCAAACATGCACATGCAAAGACATAAATTACAAAGTTATCTTCATTAAAGTTGTAGATCTAACTCCTGTGAACACATCAAGACAAAGATCATGCAAAATTGCATACCACAACGAACAATATCATTTTTACACTAAAATAATGCATGCATGCAACCACATACCCTTCAAAAAGTTATAACTATTTTTATACAAATGAAAATGACATGATTCTAAAGCCTAAAGACTCCTAATAAGCAAGGATAAATAATAAAAATGCCATAAAAATTTTTAAAAAACACAAACACAAGAAAACAACACCAAACAATTGGAGGCACTGAGGTAAAGAGAGCAGATTTACCTCAACGAGACCCAAGGGAGAGGTCTTTTGGGGCTTTGTACCCCAAGTCCTTTGAACTGAGGGGCAAGGCAAAACTTCAAGAAGGCTTGGAAGAGCCTAGGAACTTCTGGAAATAAATTGGAGAAGCCAAAGGAGGAAGGGGGACTCATAGCCAAAGGAGTGGGAAGGGTTGGAATTGAGGAGAACGAGGGGTTTTTATAGAAAAGCAAATAGGCCCAGTGCAAGGGCGCTCTCTTAGAGCCTTTGCGCTAAGCACCTCTCCACCGACCACCACATGCCCACCATGCGTTGGTCTGGACAAGTAAAAGTGGACATGGTGCCTTTGCGCCAAACAAAATGGAGGGAAAAATTTTCAAATTTTGGTGCAAGGGCGCAATGCTAGTGCCTTTGCGCCAAAACAGAAATCCTAACAAGGAAAACTGATGGCTCAAAGGTACTAGCAAAGAGCCTTTATGCCCAACACAAGGATTGCACACTTAGGTTTTCACCCTTGGGCGACTGGGGCAACCTCGGGAACTACATTGCGAGTTCCGCAGGGGCTAGGATTGATTGAAAAGGGTTTCGAACAGGCGACAACACACATTAGACTCGTGAAGGACACGATCCTAGTATCTAACTAGACTCGACTCGATTGAACAAAAACAAAATGAGGCCAAACACTTAGCGTCCAACAGGGGTACCAAAGCCGAAGGAGGGTAGGCTAGACAATATACATAACATACCATGCATGAATCATGGTAGGGAAGGTTGGACCCAACTAGGGCTGCTAAACGAGCAAGCGAGCAAGCCGAGTTCAGCTTGTGTTCGAACTCGACTTAAATAGCTCATCATGGTAGGGAAGGTTGGACCCAACTAGGGCTGCTAAACGAGCAAGCGAGCTAGCCGAGTTCGAGCTTGTGTTCAAACTCAACTTGAATAGCTCGAAGTTCGTTTGAACTCGATTCAAGATCGACCCAGTTTTGAACATATATGCTCGAAATTAACTTGAAAATTTTTTATGTTGTTTGAGCTCGAGTACTTAAACTGTCTAATTTTGACGAGCTCGAAACCGAGCTTGAAAGTAATTCACGACGAGCTCGAAGCCGAGCTCATTTGGGAGCTCGAAAGTAATTCACGGGTAGGCTCGCTCAATTAGGCTAGGCCCAAATACCAATTACGATTTCTGTTTTTCTTGTACATGTATCCAACAAAAAACAATAATGCGATGAGCATGGATTCAACACGTGGCCTTGAGATCTTGAGGATGACGCTTTCCCAACTAAGCTATCCCCGTATTGATGTTACTTGGTTATTTTATTGTATATAAATAAATATAACTAGATACAATTAAACTTATTAATATATATATATATATATATATACATATTATTTTAGTCGAGAGCAGATAAACAAGGATGACTCAGATTTAATAATAAAAAATAAAAAATAAAAGACAAAACACCCTCACCACTCCCCTCCTTTAGTAAGTAGTTAATAATAATATTTATTTCCGATTTTGAATGTATTTTGAATAGACAAATGATATTATGTATATTATTATATTATATTATCGAGTTGAGTTTGAGTCGAGCTATGAGTCGATTTTGAGTCCAGTTCGGGTTATAACCGAGTCGAATCGAGTCAAACACTGCCTTGATCAAACTCGACTCGTAAGATTCGAGTTCAAGCTCGAACATTTAAATGTCGAGTTTCGAGTTGAGTCGAGCTGAGCCGAACTCTAAATGCTCATGAGCTGGCTTGCTTAATTAGCAGCCCTAGACCCAACTAACTCGAATCAGGTAACGACTCAACCAACTCGAGAACCTTGGGGAAAACGGCCTGGGTTTTACATGCTCCTTCTCCTTCCCCTCTCTCTCTCTCTCTCTTTCTATTTTCTATATTCTTTATTCAGAGACCATTTTTTGGATATTATTGTGTAGACATATGTTGTCAATATTGAGAGAACTATCTTCTTCAATGGTCTGGAATTATGAAGGTCATTTCAAAGTGTGGTAAAGAGTAGACTTTACATTAATTGAAAATAATATCCTTTTTATATAATCTCAACTTGTTATTTATTTATTCTTTTTGTAACTTCTTTGTGGTTAGAGCTTAGAACTAAGTAGAACAATATTTAAGGAGTTCTTGATTAGTTTACTTTGTCATTTTGAGTAAATTGTGTTGAGGTGACCCTTTCTTGACCTACCTTTGAAATAATGCAAGTCAATTTTTTATTTGTATAGTTGATATTTTTTTACTTGATATAAACATTTGTAAATCTAAATGTATACAGCCATCAGATATAATTTGTTAAAATTTCATTCATTTTTTCTATTGATTCTTATCATAAAAACATAAGCAAATTTTAAATAATTTTACTAATTTAAATCAGTTATCATATCACTAGACCTATTCTTATTTTCAATATGTGTTATTTAGCTATTTATTTTATCTCATAATCATTTTCTTTGTGCGATTCTAGCATCATTTTACTTTATTCATACTTCAACAACTGATTCTGTTTGATGTACGTTCATTAGCGGTAAATTTGTTTTAAGAAATGTGATCAATCTTAAAATGATTCTTGTACGGGGAACTATGATGCTTTGGTTGGTGAATGTTTAATTATTTTTGTCTATGAAAGCTATTGTGCTTTCATAATTTAATATTGTAATTGATTGTCATGATCACTACATAGGATCTGTAGGAAAAATAATGCAGTTTGCATATTTCATTTTTGAAGTACTGTCCAAGAAAGCACAACTAGGGGGGCATTACCTGGGGAACAAAACGAAGTGCACTAGGCATTTACTGGTAATTCCTACTTATACTTGTTTAATCAAACTAAATTGCATGATGGGAAAATAGATTTATGATTTTTATGTGAAATCTCTTATTTGTCAATGAAGACTATCCATTCAATTAATATTATTATGTTTTATTGTTCATTATAAAAAGGAGCCTTCCATCATTGTATGAAGGAGCCTTCCACGCATGATCCAGATCCAGCTGAGTCATTCTAGAACTAATTTTATTAAAATAAGTAAGGGGTTATCGGGAAGAAAAAAATGTAGGTTTATCAAAATGCTTACATTGGTTATGTGCAATTAATTTGACTAAGTTATATTGGAAAAAATGTGTTTGATTGAATTATTGTAGGTGATGCAAAGATATGGTTTGTTTTATTAT
This sequence comes from Piper betle, assembly GCA_033002965.1. NCBI lineage: Eukaryota > Viridiplantae > Streptophyta > Magnoliopsida > Piperales > Piperaceae > Piper > Piper betle. The sequence goes on from JAURVB010004645.1 coordinate 36,088, forward strand.
TGTTTTTTATTTAATTTTATAAGAACACTGGTCTATGAATGTTAGCAAAGGTAGATGAACCACTCTTAACACAAACTATAAATGTGACAATTGAGATGAGATATATTTTGTGTAATACAGAGTATATGTCATGTAGACCATTTTTTTCTTCTCCATAGCTTCGGCTAAATTTAGTTTAACTGGTAAATAAATTTAGCTTAATGAAGCGGTGAAAATAATTGTTTCCTATTGTTTTTGGTCATTTATTCTCTTGTTAAGTATTTAGCTATAATGTATCATTTATCATATTAATAGTATCTTTATCTTTATCTTAATAATAGTATCAATTTTTTGTGGACATTTTCTACTACAATATTATTATTTTATACTGTAAATAAAATAATTAAATTGTATTTAAATATAGCGTGCGCATTGGACTGGTCACTACCTAACTTTATATAAAAAATAGGTATAATTTTTTACAAAGATATAAATCAGTGCATTTATTTAAGCCCGTCCATTTTCTTCCTTCCAGACTGCCATCTCCCTGATGATTGAATCGTCTTCATTACCTCTGCCCCCCTATTTTATTTCTGCCGGCCATGACAATTATTTCTCTAGCTCTGTTTGTTTTTTTGTTTTTTTAAATTTGCAGGGAGAGAACTTAAAAGAAGACCAAATTGGAGCAGTTGGTATGTCAGTTATTATATTTGGAGTCCCTCTGGTTTATTATATTTGGAGTCTACATCAGACCTTGCAAGTGGTGGAAGATGATCTAAATTAATAACCTAGCTGTTCATTGATAAATAAATTGTTCAGGTTCAGATCCAGATCTGGTTGACTTACAATTAGTTGGTGGATGACCCAGGAGATCATTTGATCGTTCCCACCTTTTTCCCGTAGCCTTCTGCATTTGAGATCACTTCATCACTAAGCAAACCGTCAACTCCGTTCTCCAACGCAGCGATCAGGGGTGGGTGTTTCCTTCTTGCATTCTTGTCTCAATTTTTCTTAAACAATCTGCAAATTTTGGTGCTAATTTATTTGATGTCTTCTTGCCCAGCCGTCTGGTAAAAAATTGAAGCAGGTTTTTCCTTTCTTGGTAAGGTATTGAATATTTTATTTAGAGCATGGAAACTCTTTTTATTTTTATTTTTTGATGTTCTGTTAGCATTCAGTTCTCTTTGGTGTTCTTATAAATAACTTCTTCTTATGTTGTGATAATTATTTCCCCATCGCCTTCTCGTCAGTCAATTAACTTTACCATTGTTGAAGGGTATATACAGGAGTGTCATCACAACAGCTCTAAGGTCTATTTGTTCTAATTTAGAGTGCTGGTAATGTTTTGGCCTCATTTTGTTGCATTATAGCAGCTGGGAACCTGCGCTGTGAGCTGGCTATGTTCTTAATTCTTGCATGTGTTCTTGTGTCACATATCCGACAAATAATAAATAATTTCAAAATCATAACTAATAATACTAATCATAAATATATTATTGCTTGAGTAATTGTAGTTGTATGTTTGTTTTTGACTGTATGCAATAAAGTAAACATAATATGAAAAAAGGTAAATATTTGTATAATTAGAACAAATATTTTGATAAAAATAATAAATAGTTGATTAAAAAATCATAAGTCCATATTAATTAACAAAAAAATAAATTAAAAAATGTCAATAAAAATAAAATATCTAATTATAAAATGAGATCTTATTCAAAACTCTGGTGTTAAATTTTAAAGCAAATATGATAAAAAGCAGAGATACGAATAAATCCAAATAAAGAATGAAAGTCAATTTAATATTAAAAAATACAAAAAAATATAACTAAATTGAAATAAAAAATAGTCCCAAAATGTACTTGGGTCATTTGAAAATTTATTCGCCTTTTTTGCTTCTCACATGCATTTGAATAAATAATTTAAAAAATTGTGATAAAAATAATAAATATGTTTAAAAAGCTTAATTTGAGAAACTCAATTTAAAATAGAATGCCACATTTAGAATTAAAATGTTAGTTAAAAAACTGATTTAATATTTTTAAATAGAATGCCAAATTTAAAATTGAAAACCAATTTAGGAATCTGATGTATATAATTTTCCTAAGTGCGTGCGCGTGCACACACACACATGCATATATATAAATCAAAATATATCTCAATCAAAATTAAAAGACTATTCAATACATAAAAATTACAGATAAATAGCTAAATTTGAAATAAAAACTAAACATTACTTTATTTATTGAGCAAAAATATTTTGGTGGTTTAGTTAGTAAAACTGTATAAAAATTTATGGTTAAGAAATTTTGTTTGAATAAAACCACCTATAGAGCAAGGACCATGGTGTATAAGGTTAATATATATGGCGATTGTGTGAGACTGCATTCAATAAAACAAATATTTTATTAATCAATGAAATATTTTTTTACTCACAGCCCCAAAAAAAAGTGCTAATAAAAAATAGAAACAGTCTAAGCAGATACTCCATTAATTTTGCTACAGATATAAAAAAATCATCATGCTATTGATATAGGTAATAAGATACTCCATAAATTTTGCTACAAATGTATTACTTCTCCTTTTAAAGAGAACTTGGAAAAATAGAAACTTGGAAGAAGGGCTGTCTTTACTTGTCTGGTACAATGTATAATGTATAGGGTGTTAACTCTTTAAAATAGATTTCCTTGTTTTCGTTTATGGAGCAATCAACCTTTCATATTCCTAATCTAAACTTGTTATTGCCACTGTATAGCTGATAGGTTTTTTATCACCATTGTTGAATATACCATGTGTGTGTTTATTTCTTTCTTCTTCCTTTATTTCTTTCTATCTTTCATTTTTTTGGTGTTAACAGGAAAGAGTTGGCCAAGATGTCCAAATATTTAAAGAAACCTAACAAAATTGGATCCAAGCCTCGTAATGAATCCATAAACCCCAATGTCACCGATATGATCAACAATGCATTTGCACGATCTCAAAAACCACCCGATGTACCTGCACTTGGATCCACTGCTTCTTCCTCTGCTTCTCCAAATATTGTGGGTCCAAATGAAAAGATGGAAAATGATTCTACCGCACAACCACCGAAAGAAAATGATGTTGGAAGAGCTCCTCCTGGCAGACAAAGAAGGAATAACTGGATGTCCTCCACAGCTTCTATTGGGCAAGATGAAGCTTACAACCAGGTGTGCAATTTTCTCAAGGATGATGAGGTTGGAATGGTTGGGATTTATGGCATGGGGGGTGTTGGCAAAACCACACTCATGAGAAAAATTGAAAGAGAGTTTCTGAAGCCTTCCCACTTCGAAGTCATTTGGGTAGTTGTTTCCAAGACCCTGGACATAGATAGGATTCAAGAATTCATAATGGGAAAATTGGAGTTAGCCTTCAACAAGCACGACGACCCTTATAGCCGAGCTCAGGAAATAAATGATGCACTTGGGAGAAACAAAGTTGCTTTATTGTTTGACGACATTTGGGAATGTTTAGATCTTGAGAAGCTTGGCATATTAGGTCAAGAGAATCTGGACACAGGATCATTCAAGCTAATCTTCACAACTAGATCAAAAGCTGTATGTGAGAAAATGCAGTCGGATGAATTGATTAATGTGCAACCTTTGGGGTGGGATGATTCTTGGGCTTTGTTCAAAAGAAGTGTCGGCAGCAAGAATGATATTGAGAGCTGGGACTCTAGCATTGTGGAGCTTGCCAAAGAGGTTGCAGGAGAGTGCAAAGGGTTGCCGCTGGCACTCAAAGTCATCGGTGGGGCTATGGCGTGTAGAAGGCGTCTGGAGGAGTGGCGGCATGCATCGGCTACTCTTAAACGCTATCCAGCTGATATCCCCGAGGCTGAGGGTCTGTTTACTCGATTGAAGTTTAGCTTTGACTCTTTGTCAAATCAAAGAGAAAAGGGTTGTTTCTTGTATACTTGTTTCTATCCCGAGGATAGAGTCTTAGAGGCCGACATGCTCATTGAATGTTGGATTGGAGAAGGGATTCTGACTTTGAATGGCAGCTACCAGGAAGCATGGGATGAGGGAATAAACATCTTTCGAACCCTGCAAGCTGCATGCCTTTTTGAAACACTCCATGACTAGCCCTTTAAGCATGAGAATACACGATGTAATCCGTGACATGGGAATCTGGATCACTAACTCTCATGAAATAACTGACAAAACAGAGTCTCGGCGGTATTCCGTATGGTGTGAAAATTATGAATTGCCAGAGGAAGCTATTTGCAGCAATTTGACCACTCTTATCATCTGCGACAAAAGGGGGGTGAAATATCATGCAATTTCAGCAGCTTCACATCCATGTCCAAACTGAGAGTTATAAAATTGAAGGGAGTTATAATTTGATGGAATTCCAACATCAATTGGAGAACTGACAGAGCTGAGACATCTTGAACTGATTGAAACAAACCTGGTAAGATTACCGGATGAGATTAGAAATCTGAGGAAGTTACAAGTGATGCATTATTACAACTGGCTCCTGGGAAATGAATATAGATCTTCCTGAAGCAATTGGAGAACTCACTGAGCTAAGAAGACTGGTATGCACGACTAGAAATTTACCAGTGGAGGTAGGAAACTTGAAGAAGTTAGAGGAGCTACGCATAGACAGTCCCCTTGTAGAGTTCCCACAGGTAATTTGTCAATTGGTGAATTTGAAGAAACTATTCCTCCAAATAGAAGCTCGTGTGGAGTTGCCCATAGGACTCGGAAATTTGAACAAACTGGAAATCTTTGAACTGGATAGTAAATGCTATTCCCATTGTGTTGAACTGATTCCTAATGACACATTCAGGAATATGCACAAGTTGAGTGAGCTAAGCCTTCCGATTAAAAATTTCAAGATACTGCCACCGAGCTTCTTCCAGGGGTTGACATCGTTGAAGAGGCTGTCGTTTACGTATCAAGGTGGTTGGACAGACGAGGATGAAATCGTTGAAGAGGATGACATCGTTGAAGAGGCTGCCCATATGTATGACGAGGATGAAATCGTTGAAGAGGATGACATCATTGAAGAGGATGCCCATATGTACGACGAGGATGAAATCGTTGAGGAGGATGACATTGTTGAAGAGGATGCCCATATGTACGACGAGGATGAAATCGTTGAAGAGGCTGCCCATATCTACGACGACATTGCTTCTTTTCTCATCCAATCGGCATCCTTGCCATTGAGAAACCTAAAAATCAAAAGTTGCCCAATCAAGAAATTTCAAGTCCCCCGACAAGCAACGATTTATGCTTCCCTTGGCTAGAAGAGCTCCTCATTTCCGACTTCTATCGGCTAGAAAAGATTGCAAGTGATGAGTCAGCATTCCCAGCATACGAGTCCTGAAGATCAGAGGTTGCGATTCCCTCAAGCACATCTCCAAACTTGAACATCTTCAAAGCCTTGTCGAGCTCGATATTTTACATTGCAGGAAGTTGGAAGAAGTGATTCAGGTGGCTGGGGATAAAACTTTGTCGGATCATTCACCTGGTATTTGCTTCCCCAAACTTGAAAAATTACGGCTTTCGAATCTTCCCCAACTGAAGAGCATATGCAGTGACGCCGTCTCTTTTCCTTCCCTCCACGACTTTTATTTGAATGGTTGTCCAGAGCTGAGAATACTACCCAGAGGCCTGGTGAAGGAAAACAAGGCTCCTGAACGGGAATGTTATATTTTAGGTGGCCGCGAGTGGTACGACAAACTCCAGTGGCAAGATAGAAGATTTTAAAGCCACCCTCGATCCACACATTTGTTGGTTTTAATGAATTGAGGTGGAAGATTATAGCAGGGGCCGACAAAGAAGGCCAAAATCGCGGTCACAGTGCTACTGAGATATCGGGTAAGGTGTGAACTAAGTTTCACTAAAATTCAACACCATTAACCTATTTCAAGGTAATTTACAACATGAATGAAAGAAACTAGGGTTTTCACCCTGCAACTTTACAATATCCGGGTTAACATCTCTAAAACATACCTGGATCATTTTTATCCATTCCAAAATTTATATATTTCAATAGACACTTCTTTGAGCATTTTATATTTTTATTAGATTTTATTAGCTTAAAATTGGTATGTTAATAGATAACACAATCATAGATCATGCTCACAGTCACAAACAACACAGGAAAAATAAGGTATAAGGTGTACTTATGTGTAATTTTCATGATTATTTAGTGGTTAGATTAGGCTTAAAATGTTACCACAAACTCCTAACATTACCATGAACAAAATGGTATATTGTACATTAACAGATCCTACTAGGTTAGAGAGTAAAAATTTGAGAAAGGGTGCTGATGTCACTGTAATAGAGAAAGTTGTCACCTTTCCTCACATTTTACCCTCATACATGCAAATTCTAGGCCATTGAAGGTAAAACACCCAACAAATGATTTATATATATACATATTATGAGTGCAAAAAAATAAGAATCGTGTAAATTTAACATCAGAGTGTCAAGATATGATTTTTATACCAAAACAATGCAGAGTAGGGACCTACGTGCATTATAAAAATCATATCTATTTCTTTACATAGAAAAACAAGATACATGAGTACTCAAAATTCTTTTAACATGTAGGTCTATATTCTAAAAAATTCATCAAAATGGAAAAATACAAAAATACAAGGATAAATATCAAACAACAAGCAATAGAGTCAGCACAAACCTGGAAGTAATGAGGAAAGACCAAGGGGAGGGTGACTGGGGCTCAAAGGAGGAAGTTGAATGCTAAGGAGAGGAGAAGAAGGTTGTCAGAGGTGAGGAAGGAAGGAGAAATGGTGAAAAGGTGAGGAAGGGATGAGTTTTATAGAAAAAGGGTGGTTGGCTTGGTGATTTCATAGGTATGGGTATCAGACTTAAAGAGGTATGGGTTGGATAAAGAGGTATGTGTTGGCTTAGTAATGTCGTAGGTATGAATGTCATACCTAAAGAGGTATGTATGAGTTGGGTTAGCCCAAAACCCAAAAACTTAGGATTTTTACCTTAAAGTGATCAGACCTACATCGGGAAATGCTATGCAGGTACCAAAGGGGGGTTAGAACAGTCCGAAAGGTTATTGAGCACATGGTAAGCACAAAAAACACGTGAGGGACATGGTCTTAGCATTTAATTATATACGACTCAACTAAACCAAATATTAGAAAGTCAGGCGTGTAGCATCCAAAGAGGCGTCCCGAGCGCTGAAGGAGGCTAAGGTCAGGAAAATATACACCATACTGTACATGAACCATGACAAGAAGGGTTGGACCTACAAACCCGATTCGGGTAACAACCAACCTGACAGTAATACCCTCGGGTGGTTTACACCTAGTCATGACAAATAATATATTGAAGTAATGGTGTGTATTCGGTCTAGTCAATTCGACCGAACCGAATTAACCGAATCACATCTTGGCGGCTGGATTTCATAACCAAAATCAAACTATATTACCTCAAAAACCGAACCAAGGCGAACAAAAATATTTCAATTCAATCAGTTTTGTAATCGAATAACCAAATTATATAGTAAGTTATAAAAAAAGATTTATTTAATCATGTAGTAAGAAATTTTAAACATATATATCATATTAAATAAATAAAAATTCATCATAAAGATATTATAATTTCATGATAATTATTATAAAATAAAGCTTTTATAATATTTAAAAAATTTCGGGTATTTCGGCTAATTTGGTTCTGTTCAATTCTAAACCGATATATCAATATGTGTTTTGGTATGTCTACAACCTCGAGAATCCAACCAACTTAATTCCTAATCAAACTCGGTCTCGGTTCAGTTCGATTTTTGGCTTTTGCCAAATTATGTTCACTCCTATTGTAACACTCCGATTCGGTCACGAATCAGAAATAATAAACTTTGGGATGATAATTTATAACCCATTAAACTGTAAACTTGACCCACATGGACCTGGACACAACTTAAGACGTCACAAGATGTAAACTTTAGGGAATCTAATGCGTAGACAAAAACAGACAAATGCATGCAACAACACCTATGACTAGGCCCATGTAAATATACATCCTAAGTATGTCAAAGTTACAAAAGAGACCAAAACCTAGAGAACTTGAGAAAAATTTTCCCAATAACTAGGACGTGAGAAAAATTTTCACAGCCCGTAATAATTTTACAAATTAAAAAACCAAACACAGAACATTCTAAAAAATCCACATTCCACGCATAGAAACATTCAGGAGGTGTTCCACTTCTTTCACATCACAACACAGAACGATTACAACCAAAATTTTCATTTTTCAAATTGTTGGTTTACCTTGTCTTCATGTGAGCCCTTCAACCTGCAAAACAAAGCCCTCCTAGACATATATTGCATATGCAGTGACACCATCTCATTTCCTTCCCTCCGGGACTTCAGAGTGGATGATTGTCCAGAGCTAAGAGTACTTACCTAGAGGCCTGGTGAAGGAAAACAAGGCCCCAGAACAATGTTTTATTCAAGGTCGCCGTAAGTGGTACAACAAACTCCAGTGGCAAGATAAATATTTCAAAGCCACCATCAAACCACACTTTAGAGAAGGATTTGATTTGAATTAATGCGGAAGATTACAGCAAGGCGGACAAACAGAAAGTAACATCATGAATCTTCGTCATTGTTCTTGAAATATTGTTTTTGTTGTGATTGGAATTGGGCTGCTATAAAAGTTTTATCAAAAAGTTTTATCTTTGGTGCATTTTATTCTATGAAAAAATAGTATTTTATCTTCCTCACTATTCCTACAGTTTTTGGCCCAACTGCTGCTTCCTTTATTTATTATTATTTTTTCCGTCAATTTCTTTTTTCTTTCCCAATGGCTCCATCCTTCCATAAGGATGACAAACAAGGTGGAAAATGATAGCTCTGCCATGGGAGTGGGTTTTCTCCATAGATTGCAAAGCTGGCAAAATCAGTCTTCTATTTATCCCTTCTTCCCTACTACTAGGATCTTATGTTAGTTGTTCAGGCTTTCTTACATTTCTCTTTAAATTATAACTTTTGTTTTTCTCCACATATGGTTGATTGTTGATTGTTGATTGTTTAGTTTATATGGTTGTTGGTTCGATTTGTCTGATTTGGCTGCTTTTCCTCATTGTTTGTCGCAAACGCTTCATATATTGCATTTATCATATATCATCCTGGTGATCATGTATTCCTTTTGTTTCAGGTTTCGAAGCTGTTATAATTTCTGGTCGATTATGAGAGAATTTTCTCATGCCCTAGTCTTTTTCCGTCTTCGATAGGTTGCTTTATCAGATTTGTTCGTAAGGTTTGGACAGATGACTATTATTGATCTTGATTGTGTTAATTATCGTCTTTTCTGCTTTGGATATTTTCTTTCTTGTGAGAATTTTAGATTTAAAATCATGGAAACACCACCCTTGTTGTTTTTTTTCTTATCAGTCAATTTTTTATTATTTTTTATTCGTTTGCGATTAAATAAGTACTATATTTAGTAATTCATTTATTCACTTGCAATTTTTTTGTTGGTTATTCACTTGCAATTGTTGTTATAAATTTTAGTCTTCTTCAGTCATGAGTGTTCATTATCGATTGTTAAACTGTCATTTTTAAAAAAAAGACTCTTTGAGCCTCTACTCACACAATGTAAGCAGTCTTTATATATTTACTTTAAACTCATTATTTATTTTATTCACGGCCATTTCTTTTAAAAAACAACATAATTAGAGACACCATTATAGACTGACCTATTTAACTTTTTATTTATTTTAACTCACCACTAGGAGTATAGTTTTGTCATTATTGAACTATAATTCTCTCACTATATATTATAAAACACTTCATATCTCCTTTATATTATGGACAATTGGACATCTTTAATATTTATCTAAAAGCTCTTTATTTATTTAACACTAGAAGAATGTGATTACTTAACAAAATCATTTCATGCATTACAAGAAAAATGATTTTATTTTATAACATTTTGAAAACCTAGAGAATGTTCCTTATAGGGCTATAAGTGGTTATCTAATTTACCGATTTGCTGATTTACCAATTGTTTCAAATTAAGTGGAGCAAAAATAGTGAACAAATTATTCACCTTAAAAAATGTAAAACAATCTCGATCAATTCAATCAAACCGATTTCAAATACAAACAGTTATGGTAGAAGGTTTCACCGGAGTTGATATACCAATTTAACTGAATATTAATTAATTATTTTATGAGTAAATATAAAACTTATTTCTATCTCAACATTGATCTTGACCATTTTAATTTTTCAAGTATCACTTTGATGAATTATTTAATTTAGATTATTTATCTACTTGTTTCTTAATTTAAAATTCTAGATTACTATACTTTTTATATTTTGTGAATGAAAAAATATTTTAGATAATTATAATTTTTAACCAATTTAATATCATTGAGATTATGATATAATAAGGGGAGAAAATTTTAACCATATACTGACCATTCATACGATGGCAAAACTTTAAAAATTTTGTTACGGGAGAATTTTATAAAATTAGTTAATAGCTTCTTTATGGTTAAATTTTTTGAAATAGTAAATAGCTATTTATAAATGATAAATGATATTGATCGAACAGTTACTAATCCTTGCCATCACCAACTAAGGTAGGATTGGGTGTCATCTTTTATTTGCATACACTAAGGCCTCAAGTATTATATGGTCATATATGACAAATAATATACTGAAGTATGGGAGAGCATTTGGTTGGTTCATAACGGCTTCCGAATTTCGTATATAAAACCAAATCAAATTGCCCTCAAAACTGAAAATATTTCAGTCTAACTAAATAAGCAAATTATATAATAAGTTATAAACAATATATTTGTTTAATTATTTAACCAAAATCATATCATTATTCTTGTGAACATAATCATTCAATAAGTGTTCCAAACATATGTATTATACTAAACAAATAAAAATTCATCATAAAAATATTATAATTCTATTATAATTAATATAAAATAGAGATTTATAATATTTGAAAATTTTGGTTATTTTAGTTAATTCGGGTGGTTTAATTTTTCAATTTGTCTACATCCAAATCGAAAACTGAACGAAATTAATTGAGATCCATACCGAATTGATAGGTTGGTTTAAACTCAGTTTGATTGTTGGTTGTCACTCAATATGGTCACTCTACATTGAAGGATTTTGATGAGCAGCATATATGGTTAAATATTTATTTAAAAAATATAAAGTCTAGCATTTTTGAGTCTCGAGATTAATCAATCAATGGTAAATATGAAAGGGTTTGGATCATAGCTTGTTGGGACAACCTATGAGATCCTAAGCCAGTTTTTTATTTGATTATTTATTTAATTGAATAAAATAGGCCGAGGAGGCTTAGTCTGGGTAGAATAGTTAAGTGGAATTATTTCAGATTATAATTAACTTTTAATCAGAAAATGAAACACTTAATATTTATTTTTAGTATTTTCATGTGGAAATTGCTAAAATATCGCTACTTAATATAGACCCTAGAATATAAACTTAGAGAGGGATCAATTTCCCTCTCTCTATAATTAATTTCTAACATTGACATCTAGGGAGAAGAGAAGAACGGCTAGTGTTTGATATTTCCATCTCTTTTCTTCGTTTTCTTCATCATACATCGTCATATTTTAGTTGATTTGTTTGTAGGGCGTGCATACATCATGTTTTAATCGATTTTATGTGAGTTTTTGATTGATTTGTGATAGAAGAGAATCTGTAAATCGTGCGTTTTGACAATGGAATTGGATAGTTCCTTGAGTTTTCGGATATTAAACTCATCGGACGTGTGATTGCATGAGAAGTTCATGTTTAATCTGTTTAATTTAGAAACATTGACAATACTTCTATTCTCATGAAATTCATGATGGATCATTGTTGACAACTAGATGGATAGTGATAACATGGAGTTTTATCATTTATAATCAAATTAACATATTAGTTAATCCAGGTAGTAAGCTATATAAAGATATCTTGTTAAATTGTACTATAATGGAGAAATTATTTATAATAGTTAATTGCATGAAAATTCATCATTGAATGTTGTTAAATGATGTAATTAACTTTTTTAGAATAATCAGAAATTGAGTGCACAATTATTATGTACAAATTAAGTTAATTACAAATTAATTTGTTTGCGGCAACGCCTCAACGCTGCAAACCAGTGCGACAATGTTGCGTATGTAAACGACACCAATGCCACGACACTAAAAGTCGGGAGTTCCAATGCTACGGCCTCAGTGTTTTGTATGTGTGATTGGTGTGGCCAATGCCACAACGCTGAAAGCTGGGAGTTTTAGTGTCGCGGCATTCGTAGTGTAATCAAAGGGAGACAGTGCCAATGCCGTGACACTCGTGAGCCAAAGTTACGGCACTGACTCGAAAATCCTAATTTTTTATTTAATATTACAAAATAATTAGTATTTGATCTAATTGAATATAATTAAATATTAAGGACTATTTGTTGATGTGTTATTGATGTGAATGTGCTATGTTTGAATGTGAATCATCTCCTACCATTGTATATCATGTGGGTTGTAAATATATATTCCCTCAATTTTGCAACAATATTATTTAAGTGACAACGATAAAAAGTTTTATACATATTGAAGTTTGTAAGCTAGCTCTCCTTTGTTTTTCCATAGATTGCTCTAATTGATGGACCCTTGTCTACTTGTGTTGAAAGTGCTTATAGAAAAATGTAGGCAAAGAAAAGTTATTTTCCATGAGGCTAATGATGTTTCTAATGAAATTGATGATTGGGTAAGTAAAACTACCAATCTCATTTGTAGCCATTAATTTAATTTTCATTAACCAGTTATTGAGATTAGTTTATGAAGTAAGAATCATATTCACACAATTTTTATAAGATTCTCAGCTAGCCTAAAAAACATTCTAATCACCTTGATCAGATTACACACCTTGTCAATCTAATTCATAGGCTTGTCTGCCTAAAGACAAAAGGTAAAAAGAGATTTCCACAAGATTTACAACTTAAACTCACTAAGGGTCCATTTGGCTAACATGAAAATAGTGTAATGGAAAAAAATTCACAAGAAATAAAAATGCAATGAAACAAAATAACATAAAAATTATAAAAATTTTTATTATATATTTTTATAGCAGGAAACAAAGATGAAAATGAAATATTTTTTTCCCATGTGCACCTGTCTTCCAAAATTTTTCCCAATTTCTTTTGTTTTTCACAAGAACATGCCACTTTATAAATTTTTTACATAAACATGCTTTGACTGAAAATGAAATTTCCTTTGACTAAATTTCAAGACATTCAAATTATGATAAGTTAGAATTAGTTTTGTTTTGCATATTATAAAAAATTCTTCTCATTAAGAAGAGAATATTTATAATTAATACTACATACAATATATTTTTATAGTACTATTTCAGAGTTGATATGTGCAATGTGTACAACATTTATATGGACAAAGCACATGGACAGAATAGATCTATTTTTCCCTCCTTTATTTAGCTCCTTGTGATGTACAAGGATTTATATATGTTGCAATGGTCGCCATTGGAGAGTTTACTAATATTGAGCATAATTTGTTGCGCAATAAGCTTTAAGCAAATTACCCACCCATTAAATATTCTTATGATAGTTTTGCTATTTAAAGAATAAATAGATACTCTTAGCTATGTTTTTCTAGTCATTTATTGGTTCTTACAATATATGTTGACTACAAGACCTTCTAACTGATTATTTTCAAAAAATATTTAATACCAACTCGAATGAATATTTGTAAAGCGAAAGACAAAACAGGGAAAAACAACAATTTGATCTTTCAACCTTTTTTTCTCCAATCAAGATGTCCAGATTTATCAAGAAACTAACAAACTTCCGATCCAATCAAAGCCTCATATTGAATCTATAAGCCTCATATTATGTCATCAATATAATCAACCGATTAGCACTATCCAAAAAACCACCCGCCAATTAGTTAGTTTAATTAGCCCCGCATCAACTCTCAATTAATTAGTCCAATTAATTTCAAATCTAATACCTATCAAGGTAAGGTCTAATATGTTAGTTGCGAAGCACTTGTGATCTACAACCTGTTTAATCAATTTTGAAAAAAGACTAAGCCTATCAATTTATATTAATTAGGGCATTAGAACCAACTCGGGACCCAATTTGGGGCTATGTTAAATTCCCAATTAGTTACTACAGTTAATCCCACATCCACCCTCAATTACTTAGTCTAGTTAGTTTCACATCTAATATTTATGAGAGTAAGATCCAATATATTAATGGAAATGCCATCTTATCTTTGACTTTGTTAATCAATTTTAAAAAGATGGCTAAGTCCACCAATTTGCACTAATTAAGATATCAGAGCCAACTCATGATCCAATTTGAGGTTGTGTTAAATGTTGAGAGTAAGTATACAGATTAGTAGGTTTATGAGTCATACAAAGGACACATTTTTCTTAAGATGGGTTATCTCCAATTAGTTAGTCCACTTAGTCTCACATCCACGCCCAATTCGTTAGTCTACAACTAATACCTACCACAATAAAATTCAGTGCATTAATTAAGATATATTTATGATCTTTAACTTAATTAATCAATTTTAAGAGATGATTAAGTCTATCAATTTTTACTCATTGAGACATGCTAATGTGATAACCTTGTGCAAGAGCTTTTCAAACCAAAAAGACTTATTCCTTAACCAATATAGGGGCATGCTATGATATAGACTTCCTTTCTATATGCATGGCTTTGAGGATGTATGTAATTGTTATTTTTTTCGTTTGTATTGTATGTATCTACGTAGAAAGCAGTTTGATTTTTGTAGATTCACTTTTTGACAGAGACAGTTTTATAAACTCACCCACTTGAGCCTGCATAAGTAAAATATTGATAGTTATAATCACCGTTATAAACTTACCCTTTGAAACCTTTATTTGGTCCAATATATTTTCAGAAGCACCAGCTCAAGTTGAGCATTGTTTACTTGCGAGGTAGCTTGACTTGACCATAATATAGACTCAGCTTATGATTGTTTTTTTAAGAGAGCTTGTGAGTTGGTAGATAAATAGATAAGGACACTTGATAACTCTGTAAAAGAGTTATTATTTGTTTGTAATGAATAATTTTTTAGCTAGTTTTGAGTTGATTATCATTGATTTTTAGTTTAGTTAGGAGTAGTTTTTTAGTTTTTAATAAACCATGAAATCTTGCATGCTCAGGGTATTGAACTTAATCATTTTTATTTGATATGTTAAATTAGTGTCTGGAGCTTACCTAGGTTGGATGGACTAAAAGATTCGTTGTGGATGAGTAAAGAGTTTGTGTTTTGAGCCTTCGCCAAAAATTTTAGGCCGTAGCACAGTTTTGGAGATCGCATGAAAATTTAGTGCCTTTGCTCGAAGACAAGAGCGATCCTTGCATGTTCACCCAGATAATAATTTTGTGCCCAACCTCAACAGTAGGGTTGCCATCAGATCCGGGCAAACAGGGTACTGACCCAAATGACCAAAAATATCAGATCTCGGTCCAATTATTTGGGTTCGGGCCTTGAGGTTTGGATAGTGCATGATTTATATATCGGGTCTAGGTTTGGGTTTAAATGGACCCGACTCTATAAGGACATGAACCAAAAAATTATTTAATTTTTGTTTTGAATTCTGATTTTTTAATATATATTTTGGTATATATATATATATATATATATATATTAAATATCGTCTAGAATACATTTTAGTTTATTATAAAATATTTAAATTTTTGTGCATTTTATGTAAATATATGTGAATATATGCAATATGTTTATTATCAGTTCGAGTTCGATTCGGGTTAATTTTTTAAATCGGGTTCGGGTCAGCTTCAGGTCTAAATCAATATAAAATTATTATTTATAAATTCATGTCAATGTTTGGGTCTCTAATATCGAGTCGGGTTCAGGCCCTACAAAACCCAGACCAAACCCAAACCTGTGGCAACCCTACTCAAATATTCATCAATATTTAATTTCCTACTCAGATATTCATCCATATTTAATTTCCTTAGTTAATAATCCATATTAATTATCTATAGGTGAGAATAACAAATTTAATCAATAAGAACAACTAAGTGATGTTGTTTGCAGACTTGAATTTAATATTTGATTTGATATTGCATAATAACTTAGTTTGAATTTTATTTTCAGAAATTAATTGAGTTTTAGAAGCTTTCTTGCTTGCGTAGAATTAATTGATTTAATCTTAATAATTTAAGAATTTAGTGATAATTATATACGGGAACTGATATTTTCTCATCATTTTTATTACCTAATACGATACATGCACTTACGTTTCAATTTTCACATCAGTACTTCTATACAACTAAATCAATATGTATGAACTAAACGAATTAATGCTGATCATGTCAACTAAATAATTCGTTGGTGCATAAAAGTATGCTAATGGGATATTTATCATGATTCTAATGCAGGTTTTTGAAAATGTATTTGTTGAATAAGCGATTTCTGCAGCGAGTTATCTTCTTGAAGTATTTGAAGATTTTGTTCAATGGGAAGATTAACGTAAAGCTTTATGATCAATACATGCATGTAAAGGGTGAATATTCAAAGGACAAAATTGAGCCCCATTTTTAAATTTAATTAATACATTTTATGAACTTATAAAGATCCATTATTGTAATTTGCTTATTCAGCAGCTTGTCAAAAAGCTATTCTAAAAGTTATCCAGTCCTCATTTTTATTTCTTTGTTTTCTAATGCGTCCTGTTTATTGTGTTCAGCTTTGAGTTTTTGAAATTGGCAAAACATTTCACATATTTGCCACATTGTTGCAATGGCCGATCTCATCTTATGATCCAGTTGTTCATCCCAATTGACCGGTTACCATATTGGATTTACAGCCAATATGAGTATATATTTGGCTCAACTGGCTCGAGCACTCGACTAGATTCTAAAATTATAAATAAAATATTTTATTAAATATTAAAAATATATTTTATTATCAATGTTATATTAAATACAAGTTAAAATAACTGGATTTTAAATAAAAAATCTAAAGTGGAATGTGAGGATTTAGATCATTTCTTCATAAACCGAATTGGTTTGTTAGTCAGATTGGGTTGAAGCATATCTGAATGGAACCAAGGGTCTGGAAAATCCAATACCCCGTCTATTTCAGTAGGATTGCTTGCTCTCTTTCAGGATTTGTTGTTTTGAGTTTGTTGAATAGCTCCTTAACAAATTCAGGTTTGATATCCATATACATTTGGGTTTGGATCTTGAAATAATTTGAATTTTCCGTAAGGTTAGCTGTACGAATATGAACTTGCATAAGAGCCAAAAGAACGAGTTAGGCAAATCGAACTAAGCATCTGAGTTAGTTATGCAAATCAAATAAGGCTTCATATTCGTTCAAATGTTCAGTTGGAAATTACTTGAAAGTGAATTGAACCAACCGAACTTTTGTGCCTACATTGTTAATTTATTCCACTAGTAGAGAAATGAAATTCAACAACCGCACAAAAAATTCGGTTGCTAATAAATCTTGTGACCGAATTTACAACCAGTTCATCCGGTTGCAGAAAACGTTGTAGCTTATTAATTTTATGACAACAATATTCCTGGTCACAAATTTGGAAATCGAAAAATCCATTTGGTTTCAAATTTTACAACTGCAGATCCGGTTGCAAAGTCGGTCGCAAATAATTTTGCAACTGCAAAATATATCTCAAATGTGGTTGTAAATTCGATGACAGGTTGTTTTGAAGTCTGTCACAAGTATTTGCAACCGGTGATCCATTGCAAGTTGGTTGCAAATACAGTTGCAATCTGGTGGCAAATTTATCAAAAAAATAAAATGTATATTTTCGTATTGTTTAGAAGACACCTATTATGTATAATAAAATAACTAAAAGCAAAATAATCATTGTCAAATATAGTCTCAAAGCTAAATTAGCGTGGAGTTAAATTTCTTCCTGAAATTTGAATAATTTTAAACCAATTTAGTGGGTGATTTTTATCATTTGAAAATAGTTTTTTATTATTTAAAAATGGGCTTTTTACGTTTGAACTCAAAGTTCAATTTCAAAATTAAAAAAATAGAACTTGAACCATTTTTTAAGTAGCTGATTCTAAGATTCCTTAAAAATAAATTACTAACCTAATAATATATATTTTAAATTTTCGCATTTGCCTATCTATTTCTAAAAAAATTATATTTAATTTTATTTTTAAAAATTACATTTTTTATAGTAAATAGAAAAAAAAGAGAAAAAGGCCCCAACGGAAAGTGGAAGAAAAGCCTGTCATTTTATCTAGAAAAAATGGAGGCGGGAAGCAAGTTTCCCTTTCACAACCGCTTCAGCCCTAGCGAGTGGGGAGGAGCCCCATCTCTTCGTTCATCGCCATGGCCGCCACTTCACTTCACCCCTAAAGGTAACATCTTCCCATCCCAACAACATGTATATGTTGTTTGATTGTTGGATTGATATTGCAATTGTTGTTTTCCAATTTGTTATTTTTTCTGATTTGCAATTACCCTTTCATATGAAATTAAAGTTTGTGTATTTAAAGTTTGGGAGAAGTGTTCATCATGTTATTTTTTATAAGGATCCGTTCGCATCGTTCGTCAACATGGCCGCCAGCGTTCACTTGCCTAAAGGTTACTCGGCATTTATGTTCATGTTGCTCTACTTCCCTAATCCGTTCCTCATTCATTGCAGACCTATCGTGTCCCTCCGGCAAAGATCAATGCTCCTGCGTCCTCTCCAGTTCTGAATCTCGATAAGCCTGTTGGATGACCATGTCCATGGCCTCTTTACCCAAACTAGGCAAGAAGATGAAGGCAGAGGTGGTGAAGCAGGCTCAGCTGGTCCATCCTGATCGAATCCAGGTGCTCAAAGCAGGAGACGCTTCTGTCATTGGTCCTGTTGTCTACTGGATGTTCGGGGACCAGCGAGCACATGACAACTGGGCAATCTTACATTCCCTAAATTTGGCTAACCAGAGGGGTGTCCCCTTTGCTGTTGTCTTCAACCTCCTTGACCAATTTCTTGGCGCCAAGGCCCGGCATTTTGGTTTCATGCTCAGAGGCTTGCGCGAGCTCCAAAAAGCACTTGCCACTGTGCAAGTTCCCTTCTTTTTGCTCCAGGTTCATATAGAAATTTCTTTCTTTTTTCTTTTTGTTGTTTTTGTTGCAACTCGTGCTTGTTAGTTTTTATTCATGATTTTCTAATGAGGCCAAAATTTCATGAAGGGAAATGCAGCTGTGAATATCCCCAACTTCTTGAACCAGTTGGGTGCTTCGGTTTTAGTTACTGATTTCATGCCGCTCAGAGTTATTAGGAAGATGAAGGATGACATCTGTGACAAAGTTGGCGATGCCATTGTCGTACATGAAGTCGATGCCCACAATGTGGCTCCAGTTTGGGCGGCATCAGATAAACTTGAGTACAGTGCAAGGACAATCCGGTCAAAAATTCACAAAGTGCTTCCTCGGTATCTGATCAAATACCCCGAATTTCAGCATCCCAATAGGAAATGGGCCAATGGAGATAGATTGGGATGAAATTATTTCTCGTGTTTTAATGTTGGTAAAATACTATTCATAAATTTGTGGATATTATACACCATTGGCTATTGAATTATGTATTTGTTTCTATCATTTCCTTTTGGTGAAGGAAAGGAGCTGAGGTGCCAGAGCTGGATTGGTGTACGCCGGGTGAAAAAGCTGCAATGGAGGTGCTTATGGGCTGCAATAACGGATTTTTGACAAAGAGGTTGAAGAATTATTCAGTTGATAGAAACAATCCATAGAAGCCCCAGGCACTGTCAGGGTTGTCCCCTTATTTACATTTTGGACATATTTGAGCTCAACGTTGTGCTTTGGAGGCACAGAAACTTAGAAAAATGTACACTTAGGTTTGTGCTGACCTGCTCTACAGTTTTACAGTGAGATTTTACAATTTATTAGGCAATTATATCTGAACCATATCTATTCAAAGCCAATGATATTAAGTGCTTAATTTGCGAGGGAAAAATTATTTTCAAATATCTTTTCACACCGGAATGTCTGTGATCTGTTTCCACTTCCTGGTTAATACTCCTAATGATATGTGCTGTTCAATGTGTTTTAAGTCAGTTGATGCATTCTTGGAGGAGATGATCATCAGGAGAGAATTAGCAGACAATTTTTGCTTTTATCAGCCACACTATGACAGCATTCATGGTGCATGGGATTGGGCAAAAACAACCTTAATGGATCATGCAGCAGATAAACGGGAACATATTTACAAGTGGGTGGAGATGCTTTATTTAAGACTTTTGGTCTTATTTAATTCTTTCATTCGAGAAGCACATTGAGTTATTTTGTACTTTGGTCGCAGGCGAGATGAGCTGGAAAATGCTAAATCTGCTGATCCGGTGAGCCCTCGTTTCTTATCAAATTCTTTGCTTGTTTTCTTTTTAAAGATTTTGAATATTATAGCCATCTATTTGTTCCATTCTTGAGTTTACTTCTCCCTTGAGTTTACATATTTGAGCATGTTGTGATGGGCTGCTAAATTAACAAGTCTTGTAATTGAATAATGAGGATTTAATTCTTACTACATCAAGCAGTATTGGTTGTTGTTTTGCAAGAATAATCTTTTCTTAATTAATTATTGGCCACTATCCTTTGAGAATAATCTTGTTAGGAGTTGCTGAGACTTCAGTCTTCTTTAAGTCTCGTGTCACATATATCATTGGCTAGATGATTTGAGGGTAAGGAAGTGGCTATGGCTGCCTATAATTTTTTGAAAAGAATGAAAGTTGCACTTCTAACTGCATCTTCTTGTCCGATTAAACAATTTCTCTCACTATTTATTCAAGTTAAATTCGCCTCGACCAATTGCCCTTTCTCACTTCTTTCACCTTAGAGATCGATCTTCTAACTCATACAGAGTATAATTAACCACTTTTACGAATTAATTTATGCATCACATATTGTATATGTGTTCACATATAAAGAAAAATTTTATCCCGGACGAAAATACTAAGTATATCCATTTAATTTGTCTCAAGAAACAAGTATATTCATAATTTAAAATCCATTAGAAGACAAAAATTAAATACTAGTTATTACAGAACAAAAAATAGAAAGGTCGGACGAGTGACGTCCAAACGAGTCTACCAAACACCAGAAGGAGGCTAGCTCCAGGCAAACATACATCATACCATGCCCCCAACAACCCGATCCAGGTCAAGACCAAACCAACTCTAAAACATTGGGAAAATGGCTCAGGTTTTACATCCAATGCCTAAGCCGATAACAACATACAATGTCCATCCTAGCACGATACCGATCAAACCAAACCAACCGTATACTACTCGAATCAAGCAAACAATGAACTGAGCTTAAAACACTTGGTCGACGGTAGGGATGTTCAAAGCTCAATTAAACTCAATTTAGCTCAATGCTCGGCTCGAAGAAACTTTCACTCAAGCTCAACTCGAAATTAAACGAACCTGACCTGAGCTTGTACCTGCATAACTCGGCTCGACTCGAAGCTCGATACTTTAAATAAGTAATACGATTTTTTACCTTATTTATCTTAAATTTCTTTATATACATATAACAAAATTATAAAATATCACTATATGACATCAAATGAAATAAATTTATGCATGATTAAATTATCTTATGCATAATTATGTTAAACTTGAGATATTTTAATTGAAAATTAAGTTTTAGAATAAATTATACGAAAAAATAATATCAATATATACAAATTAAGCTAGATCGAATCTGACTTGAACTTGCTCGACTCAAATGCTTATCCTAGCACCATACCAATCAAACCCCATGGTTATTTAGATGATTGTTACTAAATACCATTATATGATATTTAAAACTTTATATGAATTATAATGCATAAAGGTGGTATTTTAAATCAAATAATTGTATGCATTTTCAAGTAAATTATAATCAGTACTAACAAATTCAATTTATTACTATAATTAGAAATAATATATACAAATACGAACTTTTATACATATGACATACTTGGAGTTTTTAAACAATTATATAATATTGAGATACTTCCTTTCACTAAGCTTAAGTAATGCATCTAGATTAAATAATTATACTGAAAATAATTTATATACCAAGATCAAGACTGTGACGCATCGAATTACCTTCTTGAGAGATAATCCATGTTTATATAATGATTATAAATTGTAATATTCAGGGGAGTCTTAGTCGGTCTAGGTTTAGACTCGACTTGTCTGCAACTTGTGTGGAAAAGTTACGGAGTTGGCCTATCCCGACACAAGACTAAGATATTGAAAATGAGATTACGATAAATGAACCGCCCTCAGGCCGAAAGGGTGTCAGTGGACCTATTATACACTTGTGATATCGAGAGAATATGTGTGGGTAAATCGGTAACCATGGATTAGGCCCGTGACATATGTATACATGTATTAGAATGGTAGTCGGATGGAGAAGCTACCCCTGAAGGCAAGAGAGCACAATATAGGATCGTGAAATCAAGAGTTTGATTGAATATTACGGCCTTATGGTTATTATACACCTAGTCATTCATCACTAACGCGACATTGTATTCGCAGGTGGGCAGTTTCGTATAGACGAATGAGGAGAGGATGAAATAATGTGCCACAACAGAGTTGCACCTCATCATTTTGATCACTAAACTTCCTTCATTACGATTGGATGTCATGCATGGAGATAAGATTGTCAAATATAGCCTCAAAGCTAAATTATCATTGAGTTAAATTTATTCCTAAAATTTAAATAATTTTTAAACCAATTTTAGTGGACGATTTTTATCATTTGAAAATAGTTTTTTATTACTTGAAAATGGTTTTTTACGTTTGAATTCAAAGTTCAATTTCAAAATAAAAAATTGAACTTGAAGCATTTTTAAGTAACCAAATGTTCAATTTGATTGGGTTATTAAAGTTTAGAACCACTTTATTCGATTTTTTATTTAATTTGAAAGTTTGCTTCACCTCAAAACAAACTAAATGCGGATTATTTGAGGACTTGAAAAGAACACAGTACATTTAGAGAATAATTAGTATCCTCGACAATTTATATTCATATATATGCAACTTTAGGGGGTTTGATGAAAGTGATAATCTTATTTGCACTCGTGAATCTAAGATGCCAATCTATATTAAAGGCTAGTGAGATTAGTTTTTTAAGTACGAATATCGTTCCCGTAACATAATTTCTATAAAATTCACAATCTAGTCCAAAAACTATTACAAGCCCATTAATTAGATTCGATACCTTCTACCCATGTAAATTTAATTCACGGGCTTCTGAGCCTAAAAACTAAAAAATATAAACGATTTACACTAGATATATAACTTAAACACAACAACAAATATAATCTCATTTACAGTCAATTTGACCTTCATCCCCCTTTTTAATATCAATCATGAAACACTATTCATGTTGATAATCTAATTTAATAATGTAAATTAAATTACGATTTTACTAACCCCATTTTAAAATTAATTTTTAGATTATAAAGACAGTTAGATAATGAGTGTAATTTTGTTTATATAAATTTTTTTAACACCACATGATTTTAATTGGTGACTAGATTTTCATTTCAGCCGCTGATTCTATGATTCCTTGAAATAAATTACTAACCTAATAATATATATTTTAAATTTTTGCATTTGCCTATCTATTTCTAAAAAAAATTATATTTAATTTTATTTTTTTAAAATGACAATTTTTATAATAAATAGAAAAAGAAAAAAAAGAGAAAAAAGGCCCCAACGGAAAGTAGAAGAAAAGCCTGTTATTTTACCTAGAAAAAAATGGAGGCGGGAAACAAGTTTCCCCCTTCACAACCGCTCCGGCCCTAGCGAGTGGGGAGGATCCCCATCTCTTCGTTCCTCGCCATGGCCGCCAAAAGGTAACTTCTTCCCTCCCAACAATCAAACTAATGTATATGTTGTTTGATTGTTGGATTGATATTGCAATTTGTAATTTGCAATTACCCCTTCATATGAAATTAAAGTTTGTGTATTTAAAGTTCGAGAGAAGTGTTCATCATGTTATTTTTTATAAGGTGGAGGCAAGGTTGGTCAAATTGCAGTTTAGTGTTCAATGTCTGATGTTCCAATCAAGCATGTTTGATGTTCATGTTGGCCAATTTAATAAAAGAAGTGTTCATCTTGTTATATTTGATAGGGTGTGAAGAAAGGCAAAGTGGATCAAATTCTAGTGTACTAGTGTTCATTGTGTGATGTTTCAATCAAGCATGTTTGATGTTCATGTTGGCCGATTTGATTCATCTACTTAGCTTGGAACTCAGAAATGTAGGCAACGATTCCCATTTGCTCTCCTTCCCTAATCCATTCCTCCTTCATTGCAGACCTCTCTCTTCCCTCCGGCAAAGACAATGCTCCCTGCTCCTCTCCAGTTCTGGGTCGCGTAGCCTGTTGAGAGACCAACCGTCCATGGCCTCTTTACCCAAACAAGGCAAGAAGATGAAGGCAGAGGTGGTGAAGCAAGCTCAGCTGGTCCATCCTGATCGAATCCAGGTGCTCAAAGCAGGAGACGCTTCTGTCATTGGTCCTGTTGTCTACTGGATGTTCGGGGACCAGCGAGCACATGACAACTGGGCAATCTTACATTCCCTAACTTGGCTAACCAGAGGGGTGTCCCCTTTGCTGTTGTCTTCAACCTCCTTGACCAATTTCTTGGGCCAAGGCCCGGCATTTTGGTTTCATGCTCAGAGGCTTGCGCCAGCTCCAAAAGCACTTGCCACTGTGCAAGTTCCCTTCTTTTTGCTCCAGGTTCATATAGAAATTTCTTTCTTTTTCTTTTTGTTGTTTTTGTTGCAACTCGTGCTTGTTAGTTTTTATTCATGATTTTCTAATGAGGCCAAAATTTCATGAAGGGAAATGCAGCTGTGAATATCCCCAACTTCTTGAACCAGTTGGGTGCTTCGGTTTTAGTTACTGATTTCATGCCGCTCAGAGTTATTAGGAAGATGAAGGATGACATCTGTGACAAAGTTGGCGATGCCATTGTCGTACATGAAGTCGATGCCCACAATGTGGCTCCAGTTTGGGCGGCATCAGATAAACTTGAGTACAGTGCAAGGACAATCCAGTCAAAAATTCACAAAGTGCTTCCTCGGTATCTGATCAAATACCCCGAATTTCAGCATCCCAATAGGAAATGGGCCAATGGAGATAGATTGGGATGAAATTATTTCTCGTGT
>JAURVB010004646.1:0-24282 GCA_033002965.1 Piper betle
CATTTGGCAGAGTGGTCTGAGGCGCTAGACTTTGGCTCTGGTCTGAAATGGAGTCAGATCTCACTGCTGTAATGTTTTTATTTTTGCTTCTTTTTTCCCTAAATGGGCCTATTATTAACGGAACCGTACGTGGGCTTCGCGGCCCAGTATCAATTCTATGTCATCCTTGATGTAGATTGTCACACAATAACACCATCAAACGTTTTCTTGCAGTAAAAATAAATTTGACGGTGTTAGTTATATAATCCTTGGAGTAATTACTAGGAATGTCACAATAGGACGACTGATGTGGAAATTATAATGAAAGTATATGCGCCAAAGCAAGTAATAAAATTGATAAAAAAGTATAATTAACACTAGAATTTTTTAATTACTAAAATTAATTTAATTAATTATATTCAAACAAAAATGATTTCAAAGTTCAATTAAGTTAAAAATTAACACTAAAACTAAGTTAATGTGCAAAATTTAAATCAAATATTGACTTAAACATAACAAACATTGGATTTCCAATTTCACTTAATGCACTAGATGATTAATTTTGTAAAACTTGCCAACATGAATCATTAACTAAGGGAATCAAATAATCATTACAATCTATCAATTAATCATAAACTTATCACTTGTACTTACTTTCTATATTTCTATAAAAAATGTGCATATAAGATGATGCTTTAATCACAACTGTTATTAGTTACCAAAAAATATGAGTATATCTCTACTTCACACGTAAATTACCAATCAACAATGAACAATAGTCATTTTATTCAATGGCAAAATTAATCTTTTTATTTGTACATAAGATCAAATCTCTAAATTTAATAATAGATGACCAATCCACTGATAACATTAAGAAGATAATAAAATAGATACTCTATAACAACAATCACATATATAAAAATTATTGAACTTTATTAATCCATACAACTAAGATTCATTGAAAATCCTAGAAAAGAATTTATTCTATGAAATATTCAACTAAACTCAAGATATTCATATGTGATACAAAATACATCATTTTATTACAATGAAAAATTAAAATAAAGAAAAACTCTTTTTGGGAAAAAATCTTGTTCAATCTACTTATATTTCTTCACTAGTCTAAGTAGGGGGCCCACAAAACTTTCCAAATACATTGAAGAAATGTAATTCCCGCCATTAGCGATCAGGCACCTAGAACAGAGCGCACAAGCAATCTCCTCTTGGCTAAAAAACTTGTTTGCTTGCCATTTTCTTTTTCCTAATCGAGCAACCAAGGATCGAGCACCATAATGCAAAGCACTCAAGCACTCTGGTTTTGGTTCATACGCTAGCTTTCACTTCCATGGCTCGAGTTCATTTCAGATCATTATCTTTTAAAACATGTTAGAACAACATAAATCGATACTTTTCACACCAAAATCATAATGATTGTTTGCTTTATTAATAATAACTAATAAACTCCTGAATTAATAACAAACGAATGTAAATTATTCAAAACATAACAAAAAAATTATTATGAAATGTGACGAATAATAATTCTTTTTAGAATGTTATCAATGACACACTTTCCTATGTGTGGCTTGTTTAGTTATTTTAAAAGTATTTAATTTAACTTACTTCTTCCATTTTATTAGAGTGATACAATTCATAATTTATTAAAAATTAAGCAATACGTCGCGCCATGCACGACTAATTATATACGGATGAAATTTAATTTTATGGATAATTTTTTGTGAATAATTAGATAGATTATAATAACTTAATTATTAGATATAGATTTTGATTAACTCTGACTAAAAGATATATAGATCCTAATTGAAAGAAGATATGTTTGAATAATTTGATGTTTTTGTTGTATTTTGATTAGTCAAATCTCATACTTTTAATCACAGTATTGAGTTCCCCTCTTATTAATACTAGGTAAGCCATCACGTCATGCATGACCTGTACCGGGTAAATTTTAATTTTATACATAATTTTCATTGAACAATAAGATAGATTATAATAATTTGATATCTTAGATATAGGTTGTTATTGACTTTAAAGATATATCCCATTTGGATAAAAAGATGAATTATAATTATTTGATTTTTATTTTATTTTTTCTAGATAGTTAGACAGACTCTTATTACTAAGAAGTTAGAAGTGTTGAAGTTAACTGGGTTCAAACCCTAGACCTTCTACTATGAAAAATATTTTTATTATTTTTTATAAGAAATTAAGGTTAGCCATATTTGAACCGGTAACCTTATGTGTGAGGTTTTTTTATTGTATTTTTAAAAATTTTCTTGTATTTTGATTGACTGATTCTCCTACTTTTAATCTCTCGAGAGTATTAAGTTCCTTTTTTATTAATAAGAATAGATAAGAGTAAATAAGAAAATTATTAAAACGGATTCAGGAGACAATGGCTCCACAATGTTGTTATATTAAAATATTAAAATGCATTTTCACATTTAAACAACAAACAAACTATGCAACAAGTTTTTGAGTGACCTTGAAACAAATTATTATAAAATCCCATTCCATTCATTACTCTCGAATCTAAGTCATAAAAAAATATATAATTTTCATATCATAAACATCATATCACTCGACCTTTTTAGCTCATACCACAATCATAAAAAATTGGATAATTAGAAAACACCATCGTATTAACGAAGTAAATTATATTATTAGCCATACCGAATCAATTTGGTTTGGCTCAATAAATCAAATTTCATTATGTTATTTATAATTAAGTTTATTTAACAATTCATTTGAAATTACACTATGTTTTAGAGCACATAATCATATAAAAATATTAAAACATATATCACATTAAATATTTAAATAATAAAGATAAAGATTAAATAATTTCATAACAATTAATATAAAATAAAAAGTTTATTATTTTTCACAAATTCAGCTTTTCACTTCGTTCAATTTGATTAGGTTCTCAGTCAAAATTCCATGTACTTCCAACCCGGCCCTCTCCCTCTCCCCTGAGTCAAAATAATAACTAAATCATAATAAATCCTAATAAAAAATAAAAAAAATAGAAAAATCTCATAAAATATAATACACACTGTAATATCACAATTTCATGCTCTATAACTAATAACCCACCCAAACTACTCCATAATGCATCCTAATGTGTTCTTCGACTTAAAAATAATTCTATGGTCTAATACTAATATAAATAAAAAAATTCGGGCATGCTATTATATATTCTGATAACACATTCTGCTATTGTCTTACTGAAGTTATCATCATATACTTAGGCACACGTGACCCTCATGGTTCATTACCTACGATCGGCCTCGGCTTAGTACGCGTGTTCTAAAATTGACTTGGCTAAAAATAACGTTCAAACTGATTGGTTCAGATTATAAAACTGTAACTCAAGTCACAGATATTACAACCATCCTTCCTTATAAAAATTTTGCCCTCAAAATTTTAAATCAATGAGGCTTCACTCTCATAGCTATCTACTAAATCTAAAATATGAAGCAGAATGTGTGCATACCAGCTACATCTACCGTATCCTTGAGTGCTTCAGCAACTATGACTATGTCCATCCTCACTGCCCGTGGTGGTGCTGAGGTGGATGGTTTTACTGGTGGAAAAATATGAAAATTATATGAGATATTGTATAAAATATGGAAAACCCAAGGAATTGAGAGTTGCCAAAAATAGGATCTGAACGAGTGAAGTTGAGCAACAGGGCTCAGTATCGAGGAAAAACCAATATAGGTCAGCTAGAAATTACTTTTGAAAGACAAAGAGATGAAGATGTCCAGAACTTAGGATAAATTCCAGAAATACCCTCAGGACCAGTGCAATTCTAAAAGAATAGGGGCTTTACCGATGGCCAACTAAGGGTGTTATATATATATATATATATATATATATATATATATATATATATATATATATATATATATATATATATATATATATATATATATACGATACATACATAAATAGACACACACACACACACACACACATATTTAGACATATTTAATAAAATTTTAGGATTGATTTTGCATTAGAAAACTCGTCTCAGGGATTTTTGACGTGCATTTGGTGTTAAGAATTTACCAGATAACTTTGTGTGGCTTGGAGATTGATGTCCCTATGTGAAATTTGACTTTTCTTAGGGGTTTAACCATTGACTTTGTGTCTTGATTTCTATTCATATAATCTTATTTTGGTGTCGAGCCAGTTACAGAACTTATTTACGATTATCAAGAGCTTTCTAACAAGGTATAACATGCATGAGGTGCCATGTGGCATGCAATGTGTCGTGACATGTCAGTAGATAATGTTACATGTTGGCTAGATGGACTCACACTTTCGTTTTTTATGTAAAACCCTATTTTTATAACTTTATCTCTCTCTCACCAGAACTATCACTGTAGTGTTTCTTGTGTCAAGATCTTTACAAGTTGAATCAGTGGCAGAATTTATTGTTAGAGTCTGCCAGAATTGGCCACCAAACATGGCCTCATGTTGAAGATCTTGTGCGTCAGCCCAATTTTATAGCCTTAAATCTTTTCTATTTGATCTATGTTTGTCGTCAAACCACCACCATTGAATTCTCCTTATTACCATCTTTTATTAAAAAATGGCAGATTTGTCCATTGAAAGTCGAAGTTATCCGAGATCAAATACGAACTTTTAGCGAAAAATTGAGTATTCTATGAATCCAGCCAACTTTCGAAGCTTATTCCACTACCATTCAACCACTTTTGCCATCTCCACCGATCGGGATCTCTTCCTTGAAGTGACATCTATTGGTCTAGGTAGAGATTTTTTAGTTGGATCGCCGGGGTTATCGATTTAAAAGAGTCCCTGAAAAACGGTAACGTCAATTTTTGTTTTGCATCGTCACTGTCTTTGTCGCTGCCACCATTGTGGTTAGGCCCATCCGGCCGAGGGCTGTTGAAAGCAACCCCCGTTGGCCAGAGATGCACTGTCGTTGGCTGTCAGTGAGTGATTATTCTTTTGATTGTTGCACTGGTTGCAGTGTATTTTGGTAATATTTTTCCTTTCTGGTTATTCTTCATCTCTTTCTCTACTCTGGGCTTTTCTAAATATCTAGAGCCTAGTTTGGAATTTCCTCAACTGTGGATCCGTGTACATTGATCTGGGTCATTTAACTCCACCTTTGTTAACTCTTCCACCGTTATTTTTGTTACTTTTCATACATCATGTCATAATATTTTCATAATTTTAACTTTTCTGGATTATTTTATTTTAAGTAAATAAGTTATTTTTATGTACTTTAAATGCTTTTTAAATGAGTTAATTTCATAAAATTAACAAAAATATTTTGTTCTATTTTTCTTTTGTTGTTCACTGTAAAATTTTTTTGGTTTATATTCGTTATTTTTGGAAGTTTCATCATTATTATATTAATTAAACAAGTGATATTTAATTATAATTCATTTAATATAAATTTGGAAATATCCAGGAATATTTTTACAATATTTTTTTCTCATGTTCAATAGAATTAAAGATTTTTATTGAAAATCGTACTATTTGATTTGTATTTAAAAAATAAAATTAGTTTATGATTATTTTAATGATTTTGACTCGTGTCATTTTTAATAATTTTCGAACTTATGCCCAATATTTTATGTTATTTTTTCCCATGTATGTGTACTTGAGATGAGTACATTGGCATACTTGGATTATTTGTTTGAAATTTGAATATTTGTATATAATTGGATCTTTTCTCGATTTGTGTGCCACGTTAATAGGATGTTTAACACATTTTTTCCATATATACATCATGTAGATCTTTATTCCGTTATTGAGTTGGTCCGTTTATAGGTCACGTGGTTCAAGCTCATAGGTAGATTAAGACTAGTTTATGTTTACTCGCTCTATTCTATTGTTTTGGTTTTTATCGTATGAGGGGTGAAGAGGGTTTTTCATAAAATCCGTCCTTTCATAAAATCAACAATGATGGCTTGATAATTTTAAAATAAAAGACCTTGGATAAGTCTTTTATAGTTTATCACAAACAATTTGTCCTCTCGAGTAAGTTTAAAAACGTCTCGAATAAATTTAAAAAAGAATGATTGTCTTGAAGAGCTTAGTTTCATCTGGTGGGACGAAGATCTACTTGATGGAATGAATAATTTAACAAAATTAAAAATTGGATAAATAAAAAATTTTGAGTTTAACAAATAGTAGTCTTATTTATGATCTTGAGTATATTCAATCAGCTTAACAAATCCACCCTTTACAATTATTCTTTTGAACCAATTCTGAGATCATACATTACAACTTTTCGACTATAGCCCTTCAGAGCCAGGAAGCTTCCCCACTCCTGTCTTATGACCCCACCCCGGTTTCGTTTTTCAACCCTCCATCCATCACAGCCGCGTTATGAGCCACCACGCGGAAATGATTCTATCAATAACAACCCTCCCTCACACCCCGACTGATGACCTGAGATGATTCTATCAATTAAAACCCTCCCTCTGACATCAAAACCCTCCCTCATCCCCCGACCTATGACCCAAGATGATTCTATCAATTACAACCCTCCCCCATCCCCCGACTTATGAATCTATCAATCACAACCCTCCCTCATCCAAGATGATTCTACCAATCACAACCCTCCCTCATCCCCCGACTTATGACTCTATCAATCACAACCCTCCCTCATCCAAGATGATTCTACCAATCACAACCCTCCCTCATCCCCCGACTTATGACCCGAGATGATTCACCCATTCACCCCTGCATACCCACCACGCTGACACACGAGCTATTTAAGGAAGTGAGGAGCTCCCCCCTAGCTACTGCTTGAGCCCATTCCTCAAGAAGAAAATGAGTTGCCTCTTCGAGCTCGCAGCTTGTGCTCTGGTAGCCTGTCCTTTCCCATCTTCTTGTGTCTTGACACCCATCCCAGTCCGAATCCGAGAATGCTCTTAGATTTGTAGAAGAGTCCTGCAGCAGATGTTGTCTAAGATCCATTGTTCCTTTGATATATCTCAAGATCCTCTTTACTAAGGAATAATGAAACTCTGTCGGTGAATGCATGTATTGACGCACATTATTCACAGCAAAGGCTAGGTCTGGCCTAGTAAAAGTCAAGTATTGTAAAACACCAACAATGACTCTATAATGTGTAGGATCAGCAAATAGAGGAGAATGATCTGGAGGCTGCTGTCTTAGAATCATTGGAGTGGACAAAGACTTGCAATCCAGAAGTTGAGCTTTCTTTAGAATCTGATCAGCATATCTGGATTGACATAAAAACAATCCCTCCTTTGTCTTTGTAATCTTTATTCCCAAAAAATAGTGAACATCACCGAGGTCTTTCATGGCAAATTCATCTTTAAGCTCAACAAGAAACAAATCCACGAAGGTAGACGAATTTCCTATAATCAACATATCGTCTACGTATAGCAAAATCATAATTGAATCTGAATTTCTATGCATAGTGAACAAGGATGGATCAGCAAGACTCGCATAGCTTTAAGCCAACCCAAATGAGACAAGGCTGCTTTGACTGATGTAGGTTCAATGATATTTGCAACTTCAGTCTTTAATACATACTTCCGATTTGGTTGGCTCATCCCATCTTTGACCTTCTTAACATTTTGTGAGTGTTCTTCTCTATAGATTTGGTGGTCGAAACAACTTCACTGGCCTGTAATTGTGAATACTCAAGCCCCAATCTCCTGTTGATTAACCAATATAGGAATACTCTTTTCATTGACTGTTGAGTCAACAACATCAGGCAAACCTTGACCTCCTTCTTGATCAACTGCTTCAACACCATCAACAATTGATGATCTATGACACCTTTCTATTATTCCAGTCTCCCGTGGTGTATGAGGATAAGAGAATTGTTGAAGAATTCCTTGCGTTGCAAGATGACTCTTGAATTTATTGGAAACAAACTCTCCTCCACCATCCGAATGAAACACTTTTATCTTCTCGCTGAACTGTATTATGAACGTGTGGGGCTAGCTTTCCTCAAATTTAACACCTATAAGAAGCTTTATTTTTCGATTACCAAAAATTAAAATAAACAAGATCGGAATCGAAATTGACAATTCTATTTGGCATCTATTCAATTTTCGGTTCTCCCCAGATTATACTAGTCACTCCTAGTTGTATATAAACCATCTACAAACATTATTTGTTGCAAAATTTAGACGGATAAATACTTGTACAAAAAGCTCAATATACGATAGAAGGTAACCATTTAACATTCACACATGGTTGTGTAAATTTAAATGAATTAACACTTATCACAAAACATATTAGAAAAAAACGTTTGATTTTATTTTAATATTTATTAAACGATAATTTATTACACATGAAAAAACACAAGAGGGTTAAGAGCAGCATATATGTTAGTTTATATGAGCTAGATACTTCTCTGGCCCTTGACTATTAACTTTAGCTAAGATCGCTAGTCCAACCCACTATCTAACACGAAACCAGCCCAAAATATAACGTAATGTGCTAATTTATTTATTCAAAGAGGATCTAATCCTATTAAGTATTAGATATGAGATTAAGTTGGGAGATCTTACATAAAGATTTTACAAGTCAAAAATTATATAAAGAAATAAAATAATAAATAATAAAGATAATTATCAAAGTAATTATAATAAAAATTAATTTCAAAATATTTATTAACTTTTTTGTCTTTTAAAAATTTAAAAAATAAATTATAATAATATTTAAAAAATAAAATTTTATCGATCTCTTATTTAAACACCTTTCTGCTGTTAACGTGTGGGCAGATCTCTGGCCAGGTGATGACCATATACATATTGGTCGGCGGGAGCCAGCTCCGGCCGCATTATCAAAAAAAAGAAAAATTCGGCCGCGGCCACACCTGTTTCCAAAGTTCTCATAGTTCGTATAAATTTTTGCAAAGGTGTCAACTTTTCAACTCAAGCAAGGGAAAGACTTTTTTGCCTTACCTGTTTCATAGTTTCCCCTTTCCTCCCGTGAGTACGACCAACCCCTCCCCGCCGCCGCCGCCGCCGAAGTCCCCCGCTGGAAGAGCTCCTCCTCTCTTCACTGGTTCCTGGGTTCGTCGTCTGGAACAAACGTGGGTTTAGGGGAGGCGGGGCTGTCCGGTTCTTTGTGTCTCGACTTTTCGACTCCGACCTCCGGACCGCGAATGAGGGGCAGCTCGTCAAATTCACCGGCTTGAGTTTTGCAATACTGGAAGTTGTTAAAGTTTGAATCTTTTTGTGGTTGTTTGGAGTTTTTGTTGCACTGAGAACTGCCATTGATGGGAACATGTAAAAGGTATTGCTAGTTCCTTCCTACTTTAATACAAGTGATTTGAAGATTAGCGAGTTTTTAGCTCATCTTTAGTTTTTTTCTGCTGGAATTAGGGGTTTTGTAATTTTATCTAAGTTGAGAGCAATGTGCATGGTGTTGGCAATGTGGATTCATTTCGTTTACAAGAGTCGGTACGTTGGATTTTTGTTGTAAAGAGTTTGAAGGTAAAACGCTATTGTCAAAGAATGATTTTTAGCTGAAATGTTTCTCATTATTTGTCAGGAAGATGGAAAAAAACTATTTACTAAATCTCTATTGCCAGCCTTGTTGATTGATGGTTTATGAGTTGATTACTAAACGGTGACTTTTTTGTCAGCTTTAGAGATAAGTGTCTCATCATTGAAGTATGAAAGATGTGATGTGTTTAAACGTACGTTAGCTAATATTTTTGTTGTTGATTATTACATTTACTAAAATAGTCTCTCTGCAATTAGGCACTTTTAATTAAACCAGCAAGTTTAAATCCATTGAAAATGACACTACTTCAGGGGTTATTATTATGTGTATATATATGTCTACTGGTGTTGGTGTTAGTTACATTATCAGTTAGATACACGAGTGATTGTTTTTAAGTGTATAAGCTTATCCATTTTCTGTTTTTCGTTTATTTTAGTTTGCTTCATGTGGGAGTACATCATTGGAATCTTCTTATGAGATGGTGCCTAGGTGCATTTATACCTCAACACAGTTGTATGAATGCAGAGGATCTGTATCACGGGTCAGTCTTTTATTCTCTAAATTACAAAAAAGCAGATTGGTATATTCAGAGGTAAGCAGCAATTTGCTTCTATTTCTTGATCAAGTGTGTCTGAATGCATTAGTTTTGCACCTGTTTCAACAAAATTTAAAACAATGATGTTCTCCTTGTTATGGTTTTTAAGTCAATAATCTGTCACGTTCATTTTAAGTGAGCTAGATGCCATCTGTGGTAAATGTCTGAAGTGAACTTTCTAGGGTTGGTGTCACCAGTTTGTTAGCATTGCAATTTAGAGCCCATCGCCTGAAGTTCAAAACGTAAATGTGTCCCAGCTAGACAAACCACAAAAGAGAAATCATCAGTGCTATGGAAATAATTTTTTTAACCATGATTCTTAATTAAACGTATTTTTGTAAACTCATGTATTCTAGCATTCTTCTTTGTGGCAGCAACACTATTTGTTTATCATTATCAGTTTTGTGCTTTCACTTTAACTCTGCCAATGCTAAGCCTTGACAAAGGAGGGAGGCTGGTGTTACTAAGGGCATCCGGCCATCTAAAATTTTGCATTTGTAATCACATGGATCTTAGTTTAGGATCCATGTCTCCAAGGTATTAGTTTTATAATTCCACTAACTTTAGGTTTATCTCAAGTATAGATTCTTATATACTTCACATGTGTGGATGCACTGAAGTGTTTTTTTCATGGTTTTATTATATTAGCTAGCTATAGATACTAATTCTAGATATTTTGCAACATGTTCATCTATTTCCTGTTCTAAGTTTGGATTAATAGTTACATGATAGATAACTCCAGTTCATTTAACCTCGACAACTATTTTATTCGGAAAAAGAAAGCCACTATGATGTTGTTATCTTAGGGAATTCACATCATGTCAGCCAATGCAATATTTATATATTCAACTATTCAAATGCATTTCCTCTTAGGTATGATATTACCTCTCATATCAATTTTCTACCAGAAAATCAGTGCAGATTTCTTCATAGCTGAGCAAAGTCTGGGATGAGAGTCATAGTGAAAGTAGATAATGATGCCAAGATGATTCCCCTCGTAACAGAAAACACACTAGTGAAAGCAAGCAGCGAAAGCACCGAGTTATCATGTTATCTCAAAAGATGGCTTGGGGTGAGACACATTGTAGGAGAAGCTAGCATGATGAGACTGGAAGAAGGGTAACATTCCTCCTACATTGTACTTAGAATTAGCCTTATTTATTGCTGTTTTTCTCACAGAATCTACTTCATGGGTACATCAAGAAAGGAGACTTTTTGACAACAGTAGGGGTGTTGCATAGAGACGGCGGTGTTCCTAAAATTGTTCAGCCACCTGAATCGTATTCAACTGGGTGTTTGTGGTGAAGACTTTATCTTCCCGTCGATGTTCATGGATTGATTATTGGATGATCAGGCAAAATTAACTCCGCACGGGCTCCTTGTAATTAGGCAAATGAGAATCAAAATGAATTTCTAATGTTAGAAAATTTCAACAGGTAGAGATTTTGTTCAGCATAACCTTGTTACTATTGTTATTGATATTTTACATCTTTTCCATTTGCATATATTCGACTTCATAATTTTATGTTTCAACTTTTGTCTGTATTTTTTTCGTTTGATTTATTTTGCTGCTCTTCAGCTTCTCCAAACCCGATTTCACTTCTACGGTGGCTGTCTGTTTCCTTAATGATGGTCTTGTACCTATGATAATCCTCCACATCTTATTGTGTCTAGACTTACAAGTTCCTTGCCATATGACAACTTCTTCCAATTTTTTTCAGTTTTTTGTTATTGTCGGCATTAACAGCCCAAACCCTCACTATCTGAAAATGATTTTGAAGATGCAATGCACAAACCGTTTTTATTTCCAAATATCCATGTTTTTTTTCCCAATGTCAAGTTTACGTGCTGATCTCCTTAGGACGATCACTTTTATTTTCTTTTGAAGAATTTATATAGCAATGGTGATAATTACCCATTAAGCCCTTTCGAACGATGTCTTACCATTTTGCAAATATATTCTTACAATTGCATAAGAAGAGAAAGGACTGTTTTCTTTAAAAAAATTCAAAGTATATGTACCAGGGAGGGAAAGATCATTGGATAGAAGACCCACGTAGGGGTGACCACGGTCTTGGATACCCCATGGTCCCCATCATCCGCATCTGTCTGTATCAGTATATACATGTATATACACAGATATATATATATATATATATATATATATAGATAAATACACACATATATTTAGACAAACACATTTAATAAAAGTTTTAGGATAGTTTTTGCATTTGATAATTCGTCTTGGGGATTTTTTACATGCATTTGGTGTTAAGAATTTACCAAATACTTTAATTAGTGTGGCTTTGAGATTGATGTTACTTTGTGAAATTTGATTTTTCAAGGGTTTAACCATTTTAACTTTGTGTCTCAATTTTCATTCCAGTCAAAGGTGTAGTATTGCTTTTAGTAGCAGTCCTTATATATTGTATAGTCTTAGTTTTAGGTCACGTTGCCAAGAGCTCTCTAACAAGGTATAACATGCCTGAGGTGCCATGTGCCACTTGATGCGTCGTGACACATTAGTAGATAATGTCACATGTTGGTTAAATGGACTGTGCAAACATGTATGGTAATGTGGACTTACACCCTTATGTTTTTTCATGCCAAACCCTGTACTTATAACTTTATATCTCTCTCACCAGAATTCCAAATTGTGTCAAACTATTATCGTTGTGTTTCTTGTGTGAAGGTCTTTACAAGATGAATCACTCTTAGAATTTGTTATCAGAGTCCGTTGGAGTTGGCCGCCAAACTTGGCCTCATGTTGAAGATCTTGTGCACGGCATAACTTTGCAGCCTTAAATATTTTCAATCTAACCTATAATTGTTGCAAAACCACCACCATTGAATTCTCCTTATTACCATCTTTTCCAGTCCATTGAAAATTGAAGTTATATGAGATCAAGTACGAACTTTTAGTGAAAAACTAAGTATTTCGTGAATCTGGCCAACATTCGACGCTTACATCGCTACCATCCATCCACTTGTGCCATCTCCATCGATCAAGATCTCTTCCTTGGAGTGACATCTATCGATCTAGGCATAGATTTTCTAGTTGGGTCACCGGAGTTATTGATTTAAAAGAGTCCCCGAAAAAACAGTTAACCCATCAATTTTTGTTATATTTTCCCGTCGTTTGTCGCCATCTTTGTTGCCACCATCATTGTGGCTAGGCCCATCCGGCCAAGGGCTTCGAAAGCAATTCCCGCTAGCTGGAGATACATTGTCGTTGGCTGTTGGTGAGTGGTTATTCTTTTGATTGCACCAATTGTAGTATATTTTGGTAATATTTTTCCTTTTTGGTTATTCTTCGTCTCTATGACTTTAGGCTTTTTTAAATATCTAGACCCTGATTTGGAATTTACTCCCCGTGTAAATTGATTTGGGTCATTTAACTCCAACTTAGTTAACTCTTACACCGTTCTTTTTGTTACTTTTCATGCATCAAGTCATAATATTTTCAGTAATTTTAACTTTTTTGGATTATTTTATATTAAGTAAATAAGTTATTTTTATATACTTTAAATGCTTTTTAAATGAGTTAATTTCATAAAATTTACGAAAATATTTTGTTCTATTTTTCTTTTGTTGATCTCTGTAAAATGGTGTTTTTGGTATATATTCGTTATTTTTGGAAGTTTCCTCATTTTTAGATTAATTAAACAAACGATATTTAATTATAATTCATTCAATATAAATTTGGAAATATCCCACTCATGGTAATTGGTATATAATTTGTTTGAGATTTGGATGTTTGTATATAATTGGATCTTTCTCGATTTATGTGCCACATTAATTGGATGTTTAACACATTTTCCCATGCATACATCATGTAGATATTTATTCCGTTGTTGAGTTGGTCCGTTTATAGGTCGCGTGGTTCAAGCTCATATGTAGATTAGTTGGACCTTGAATACTAGGTTCGTTAAGATTCGTTTATGCTCTACTCTATTGTTTTTGTTTTTATCGTAGGATAGGTGAAGAGAGTTTTCGTAAAATCTGTTCTTTTATAAAATCAACAATGATGGCCTAATAATTTTAAAATAAAAAACCTTGGATAAGTCTTTTATAGTTTATCCCAAGCAATTTGTTCTCTTCAATAAGTTTAAAAATGTCTTGAGTAAATTAAAAAATGAATGACTGTCTTAGGGTTTAGTTCTATTTGATGAGAGGAAGTTCTACTTGATGGAATGAATAATTTAACAAAATTAAAAATTGGATAAATCAAAAAAATTGAGTTTAACAAATGGTTATGTTCGGTCAGCTTAATAAATCCTCCCTCTACAATTATTCTTTTGAACCAATTCTGAGATGATATACGACAATATTTCGACCATATCCCTGGAGGAACCTTCCGCCTCCGTCGGATGACCCCACCCCGGTTTCATTTTTTCAACCCTCCCTCCCTCACCCCGCCATCTATTAATTATAACCCAAGACCCCCGCCTTATGACCCAAGATGATTCTATTAATCACAACCCTCCCTCACACCACCACCCACCCCCACCCCTTATGACCCAAAATGATTCTATAACTCACCCCCCACTACATGGTAAGATGTTTTGAACACAACCGTGAGATGGCAATTCCATTGTGGTCTTTTCATTCTTCCCATTGTGGTCTTTTTCATTCTTTCTCATGGTCCCAACCCCTTTCATTCTTTCTCGTACTCCCAACCCATTTCATTCTTTCTCATACTCCCAACCCCCCTTAGTCCCGACAGCATCCCCTCCCCACCTAGGGGTGGGCATCGGTCGGACAGATATCGGATACATTTATCGGACAAATTATTATCCGCATTTGTCCGAAATTTCATCGGACAAAACTTGTCCAACCGACTTCGGATCGTCAAATTGTCCGTCGGGCCCAAACAATATCCGCTGACAGTCCGA
Source organism: Piper betle (assembly GCA_033002965.1). NCBI lineage: Eukaryota > Viridiplantae > Streptophyta > Magnoliopsida > Piperales > Piperaceae > Piper > Piper betle. The sequence continues at coordinate 14,968 of JAURVB010004646.1, forward strand.
AATTATTTTATTTTCCAAAAAAATCGTCAGCGCCGCCGCCGCACTCTACATAGCCGCGCTCCGCGCTACTAGCAAAGCCCCTGTTGGATTCGTTGGAACCGTTGAAATCGGCTCGGCGAGCCTGACACATCTACGACGTCGACGTGCTCAGCGGAGGCAGCGGCTCGCCGGAAAATGGCTAAATAGAGGCGGTCGGTGGTGGGTGACTAAATCCGGCCAGCCTAGGCGGCGATGGGCTCCGCTCTTGTCGGGGAAGGCCGTGGGAAGGTCGGCAATGCCAAAGCGGTGACTGGATGGCCGCGACGACGGTCGCCGGCGGCGGAATCGATGACGCGAGCACGTCGCTAGGCGCGGCGTCGTGGAGGCCGAGCGACGGCTGGGGTGCTCGGGGCATCATGGCAACGCCGCGGCGGGGCCTAGATGGCGACGATCGGCGGCGGGCGACGTTGGCGGCGACGAAAAGGGGCGGCGCGGCAAGGGTTTGGACGGGGAAGAGAAAAAGGGTTGGGGGGTTTGAGCGATGACAATATCGTAAATAAGACTTGACTCAACTCGACTCGACTCGACTCTGTCCCGAGTCAATAATAATAACTAACTTGAAATAAATCCTAAAAAAATCCATAAAATAGAAAAAAATTTTCATAAAATAAAACAAACACTACAACATCATAACGACACACTTTATAACTAATAACCCACCCAAATTCCTTGTAACGCGTCCTAACGCGAAAAACGACCTAAAATTAATTTTACGGTCCACTATATATAAAAATAAAAAAATAACTGGCATACTTTTATATATTCTAATAACTTATTTTTTTCTTTTGTATTCATAACATTATCATCATATATTTGGGTACATATGACCCTCATAGCTTGTACACGCGACCGACATCGGCTCAGTACACATATTTAAAACATAGTCGACTCAAATCGACGTTTGAACCGATCGGTTCATAAGCATAAAACCCTGACTCAGATTGCTATTTTTACATTATGTTTATAATATGATATATTTTTTTCGAAGATGGATCATACAAGTTTATTATTAAATGTAAATGAACAAAGTGGATGTGAAAAAGATAGCAAAAATTTGATTGCTAAGGAAAGAAAATCTATGGACAGTATATTATCAAAAAAGAGGAAAATAGTATCCAGTATATACCCTTATTTTGATAGATAATATTAGAAAAATGGAACATTTCTTATTTGTCGTTATTATGAAAAGAAGTTTGAAGAACTGAAAGTTACAAAACTACTCATTTATAGAAGCATATTGAAATGAAATATCCTAATTTCAAAATAAAGAGGATATAAAACATGAGTAATTAACTTTTTTGTATTTTTTTCATATAGGTGAGTTAGATGAAGAATCAATTATTAGAATATTTTATCTTTGAAGTAAATGTAATATTAGACTACATTTTGATGCCAATGATTATTTTAAAATTTTTATACATTGATTATCTTTTGTTTGACTTTAAAAATTGGGAGCATGTTAACTAAATTGTAAATGGTTTAATATGATTATTAATGTGAATGTATAATTTTAAATTCCTAAATATAAGAGTGACTTTTATTCTTTTTACATGTATGTCATTTTTAGATATTTAAGATATTAAATATCAATTTTATGTATCAACTCAATTAATTTTGCTATATATTTATATTTTAAAATTTTTATAAACTATAATATTAGTCTCGTAAATATTGAAGACATTATATTATTGATATAAAATATCGAGCATTCGGTTGGTCATTTGGTCGGACAAAAAAATTTCCATCAAATTCGGTCTGATTAAATTTGGTCGGACATACTTTGAACATCAGACGGACGGACAAATTCGGACGTCCGTGCCCAACCCTATCAACAACCAATCTTCCACTGAAAATCTAGAAATTGTTACCTATTTGAATACCACCCCCTATTTAAAGGCTTGTCCCTCCTCCTCTCCCCAATCAATCCCCCCCCCCCCCCAGGCTCCGTGAAAAATTGTTCCCACCCCCCTGTTTAAAGGCTTGTCCCTCCTCCTCTCCGTGGCAATCTATCAATCAGCAACCCCCCTAAGAAAATGAGTATTATCGTCGAGCTCGCAGCTTGTGCTCGGGTAGCCAGTCTCGTCCCATCTCAACTTGTTTCAAACGTGTAGTCTGTATACGATGGAAATCTATCTATCACAACTTTTTTGCCCTTCCATAATCTACCTTAACATCACCCTGTTTCATTTTTTCAGGTAGATGATCACGATCTCCACATTAACGCCGAGAATCTCTATATGTCGAATGGAGAGGACGATGAGTTGGACAATGAACCAGGTCATGAACATTCACACATGGTAAGTAGAGGTATGATTTTTATTTTTTAATTTGAATTGTGTAATAGAAGTGATTGTGCTGGGTACGTTTCGTCTCTTCTAAGCGTTATGTCAATCACATTATGTGACCTTCCATCAGGCCTCATGGGAATTCATTATCGTCTTTTTCCTTTTAGGTGGAAATTCCTGAACTAGACACGCCAAATGAAGGTAATGGTGACAGTGTGACGGTACCTGCAGGCTCAGATCAACCTGATGAAGAGGTATAATGCACCAAATTAAACTGATTTGCTTAAATCTCTAATATCACATGCTCATTGATCTCCTAATAAATGCTTTTATTTTCTATGTGAAAGAACATCCCACTTACAAGTGCAAACAATCCTGATGGTGAAGGAGATCCTACAAATGGAGAACTTGCAGCAAGAGTGAAGTTTGGATCGAAGATTGGGCTATTTGCAGCTGGTACCTCTGTGGCGGGGATTGTTCCCGTCTTCAACAATTCGGGTAATTACCATGAGAAAGACCTGTTTGATAAGCTTCTCTTGTGGGCATCCGTTCTGTTCATGCTCGTCTCTTTTGTGTTCGGTGTGGTACTCCTTGAAGGCAGTCCGTTTTTTCACCTGGAGGTTTTCCCGACGAATAATCCTAAACCCATTGGGAGAATTAAGTTTGTTACAGGTGTTGCCCTGGTCTCTATAGCAATGGTCATGTTTTGTGGTTCTGCCCTCATAATCCTATGAGCATACTAATTACCACACATCAGAATGAGATTTGAGTGTATGTGAAGGAGCTGATATGTTCATTTGTAATTGCCAACCGTTATGTTCTACATATGGCAAGTTTGAATCTTCATTATTTCCTTTTCTTTCTTTATGCATTTTTGATAAGTGTACAATCAGGTTGGTAAACATAATGGGAAGTTTGTAGTCTTGCACTTCTGGATTCCAAATTACAGCACTGACGTTGCCTGCCAATGAGTTTAACAAACCCCATAAATACTTTTGCATGCTAACTCTTACCACCTTACACTGTGATGTTTGCACCTATAGCAAACAACGGACTATTCATAGTTAGCCTAAAGAAATTTTCACCTTCTGTCGACTTTTTGAGGTAGAAGCATAGTCAATTAAGTAGTTTAATTTGACACCTTTTGGGCGCAAAATCTCTTTGGTCTCATTAGCTCCTTCCTACTTTTGCAAGTGTTCTTTATTAAAAAAACTAAGCCCCTTCTTAATTCTAAATGTACTTTTTTTGCCCCATAACCATGTTCATGATCTTTGGTATTGCCCTCTTTTTTGGGCATTATTAGGTTTAGGTTTTAGTCAAAACTTAAATAAATAAATGTTGTCTTGAAATTTTTGCTCCATTGGGCATGCGAGTCCACTTGAAGAATTTGTTATGGATAATGTGTTTGTTGAATGGCTTCTGTAAACAATGCTCTTAAGCTGAAAAATGTGCGTCACTATATGCCACAGCAAGAGATCATGGCCTATATTAAGTTTATAAGTTTGTTGGTGAAAACTAACAGATGAATCATCTAGCAGAGTTTTGTGAATTTTGATGGTTGTTGTGTCTTATTAGACTATTATATGCATATGTTTTAATTTCTAATTTTATTTTGTTTATGGCTAAAATTTATCGATTTAAATGAAGAGTGTTGGAAAGTACATTTGGTAGCAATGACATTATCATCTTCATATATAAAGGCTTCTTAATGTGAATTCTAACTTTATGCTTATTTGTTTGACATAGGTGCCATGGATCATTGAATTAGGGATGCTTGTGACCATGAGTGGTTGTGGTCCTCAGTCACAAAATGTTTCACAATTTGAAAAATATCTCTTTTCTTTGTGAACACCAGCTGACATTAGTTCAGGACCTGTTGTTTCAGGTAAATAGATGTCATGATACACAGTTTTTTTTATTATCTGCTTATGCATTTTCTTACATATTTATTTTTCCCCTTGTTTAGCCATTATGCTTTAGTTAAAGTTAAACTTGGTGATTTTTGTTAAGTTAAACTACTTGCAGTGTACTTTTAATAGTCGTATGCACTTCTCTCTGTTAATGTAGTTATTAACTCTTTTCTTTACGAAGACCATTGTTTTTACTTTTCAAAAAAGAAGAAGAAAGAATGGTAAGATTTTATTTGATACATCGCATTTTACAGCTTTGTAAATTAGTTCTGGATATAGAAACTAAACACGTTTCCATGTAAATAACTTAGATATGGATCCGACTGGAAATTAGCCGTGATTAAAAACGGTAAGGTATTTTGTATGATTAAGGATTTAGATTGAAATGTGGATGATTCCAGTTCTAATTTCACAAAATTCAAGATGAGAACAGGCATAAAGAGGTGATGAGATGTGGATGTTAAAATTGGAAATATCTGTTCAAAATTAGCCCAAAACTAGAGTTGGGAAATTACCTATCAGGACCAATAATGGTCAGCAAAAGAAGTCAGCAAGGTTTGAAAATAATGGATGCCGAGCCAAAATAAATGTATAAACTGAAACTCCAAATTATAAATTATCATTGGAACTTTGAGAAAGTTGAACACAACAATTAATATTTGTAGGCAATTCCTAAAGAATAACCCAATTTGAGAATTTCCTGATTGTAATTGTTGTACTAAAATTAAGTTTGAAAATAAAACTAAAAAATCTTAATTAAAATCAAATTCCTTGCATCTCCTAAAAAATTACTCTATAAAGGACTGGTTCCTAATGTATGCTTATTAAATATGGTATGCATTGTATTAAAGGCATACCAGTGAATGGACCCTTTTTTGCTTTGGTTTCTCATTTTTCTAAATGCGTATTATGCTGTGTTTGTACAATTAAATAAACCTCTTCCTATTTCCTATGTCATGGATAATATATTTGGACAGTTGCCAATTTCATATGTAGATGCATGTCTCTTTTTTACTAATTTTATTCATGTATTTTACTAATACAATTGAAGTAACATGCACATAGTCATTTTCCATTATGTGTTTAAAGCTATGCAAGTTTACACATATTTAGTTTGGCTGCGGTGAGCATTTCTCAGAGTGAGAGTGAAAATTTCGGTTTGGTAGGGAACAACACAAATGGATATGAACATTCAGTCTTGGCCTAACAAAAATGTTTATGGGCGTAATTCTTGCATTTTATGGTGAATCATGTTTGTAGAGTTTGGGGTGGCAACAATGACAACAATCACCTTCCCTCCCCATTAAAAGTATTGAAGTTAAAATATAAATGAGGATGTGTGTCTGCAATGTATAGTGTCAAATGATATAATGAAGGTTATGTGATGTATTGTCCTTTGTTTGTGATGGCAGGTTTTTCCATTTCCAGTTAATTTGGTTTTTTGTGGGAGTGAAACTCATTCTATCCCCTGTGCCCCCCATCAAGCGCTCTCTTGCAGCCTACATTTGAAAGTATATATCTATTCTCCTTGCCTCTCACGTGGGTACTGTCAAATATAAATCTACACACTGGCTTTCACCATACATTCTTTAGTTTTTAATGGGGATGGGATTATTTTCCCCGAAATTTTGTTCATAATGCAATGTACAGTGATTAATTTCTTCTCAGTTAAATGGCAGCAAAATAATTTGTTATCTCCTCTTCAAGTGTAAATGCAATTGACACATGGTGCTTTGGTCCAAATTCAGCTTGCCAATGAGAAAAAGGCTTGTGTCCAGAGCCCAGTTCACTCAATTAAGTGCAAATTGAAATGAGAAAAATTGAATTTATGGTTAGTTTGACTGAATCAGACAGCATGTTTTCCAATTTTCGTGGAAATTTTGCATGCTGCTGATGAGTTTGTCTTTCTTTTTTCCCTCATCGATAGATTACTTTTTATTTGCTGTGTAAATATATTGCACGATGACTGCCTCTGCAACTTAAAAATTTATAAGTCAGTTGTAATTTTGTAATTCGTGTGCAATTTTTATGTATAGCACAGTGCTAAGGGTTGCATAATGCAATGTCCGTAGAATTTCTTAGCCAAGATGTCAACAAAATTTTTGGTGTCAACAAAATTTGTTAGCCATAGGTGTTGCTAGTTATTTCCTAGTTTAATCCAAGTGATTTGAAGGTCACTGAGTCTGAGTTTTTAGCTCATCTTTAGTTTTTTTCTGGTGGCATTAGGGGTTTTATGTTTTATCTAAGTTGAGAACAATGGACATGGTGTTGGAAATGTTGATCCATTGGGTTTATGTAAACATTGTTCGTTTACAAAAGTCAGTGCGTTGGATTTCATTGGTAAAAAGTTTGTAGGTAAAATGCTATTGTTAAAAAATGATTTTTAGCTGAAATGTTTCGCATTATTTGACAGGAAGATGGAAAAATCTAATTACTAGATCTCTATAGCCAACCCTGTTGATTGATGATTTATAAGTTGATTACTAGACAGTGCTTTTTCTATTTGCTTACAGGAAGTGCCTCATCATTAAAATATGTGATGTATTTAAATGTATGCTGGCTAATGGTTTTTATGTTGATTATTGCATTTACTTAAGTAGTCTCTCTGCAGTTGACACTTTATAATTACTAAATCTCTATTGTCAACCCTGTTTGATGATTTCTAAGTTGATTACTAGACAATGCTTCTTCTGTTTGCTTACAGGAAGTGTCTCACCATTAAAAAATGTGATGTATTTGAAAGTATGTTGGCTAATGTTTTTGATGTTGATTATTGTGTTTGCTAAAATAGTCCCTCTGCAGTTGATACTTTTTATTAAAACAACAAGTTTAAATCCTTTAAAAATGACACTATTAAGGGGTTATTTTACTTGAAACTAACGCCACTGTAGGGGTTATTTTTCTGTGTATATAAATGTCTTCTGGTGTTGGTGTTAGTTACATTATCAGTTAGATGCACGAGTAACTGTTTTAAAGCTAATAAGCTTATCCATTTTCTGTTTTTTGTTCATTTTAGTTTGCTTCATGTAGGAGTACATCATTGGAATCTTCTTATGAGAAGGTGCCTAGCTAGGTGCATTTACACCTCAACACAGTTATATGAATGCCGAGGACCTGGAGCACAAGTCACTCTTTTATGCTTAAGATTAGAAAAAAGCAGATTGGTATATTCAGAGGTAAGTAGAAATTTTCTTCTATTTCTCCAGCAATTGTTTTGGAATGCATTAGTATTGCACCTCCTCCTTGTTATGGTTTTTAAGTCAATTTTTTATTTTCATTTTAAGTAGAGTTAGATGCCATCAGTGGTAAATGTCTGAAGTGAACAACTTTCTAGAGTTGGTCTCACTAGTTTGTTGGCATTGCAGCTTTGCAAGTTAGAGCCCAACTCTTGAAGTTCAAAATGAAGTTGTGTCTCTGCAAGATAAACCACAAAAGAGAATTTATCAATGCCATGGGAGTTTTTTTTTTAACCTAAGGATCTTAATTAAACATATCCATGGTGGCTTGGTGTAAACTCATGTATTCCAACATTCTTGTTTGTATGAGTAACACTATTTGTTTGTCATTATCGGTTTTATACTCTTAACTCCTTCAATGCTAAGCCTAGACAAAGGAGGGGGTTGGCATCACGAAGGGCACCCGGCCATCCAAAAATTTTACAGTTGTAATTACATGGATTCGAGTTTAGGATCCTTGTTACCAGCACCCTTTGGGTATTAGTTTTAATATTATAAACATCAACTAATTTTAGGTTTCCCCCAACTATAGGTTCTTATACACTTCACTTGTGTGGGTGCACTGAGTTTTCTTTGATGGTTGTAATATATTGATGAGCCATGAATATTTCACTCTAGTTATTTTGCAATTTGTTCTTCTACTTCATGTTTCTAAATTTGGATTTCTAGTTGCATGATAGATAGCTCAAGTTCATTTAACTGCTACAACTATTATTTGGAAGAAGAAAGCCACTATGATGTTGTTATCTTAGGGAATTCACTTCAAGTCGGCTAATGCAATATTTTTATCTTCAACTATTTAAATGCATTTACTCATAGGTATGATATTACCCCTTTTATTGATTTTCTGCCAAAAAATGAGTGCAGATTTCTTCATAGCCGATGCAAAGTCTGGGATGACAGCCTTAGTGAAAGCAGATAATGATGCCAAGGTCATTCCCCTTGTAACTGAAAACACACTTGTGAATGCAAGCAGCAAAAACACCCAGTTATCATCTTATCTCAAAAGCACCCGGAGTTATGGCCTTCAGACCAATTTTCTACTAGTGGGAGAAGCTAGCATTATACGACTGGAAGAAGGGTAACATTCCTCCCTACATTGCACTTAGAATCAGCCTTATTTATTGTGGTTTATCTCAAAAAATCTGCTTCATAAGTATATCAAAGGAGACTTTGTGACAACAGTACGGGTGTTGCATAGAGAAGGCGTTCTTAACATTGTTCAGCCACCAGAATCATATTCAACTGTAGATGTTGTTGGATTGATTATCGGATGATCAGACAGAATTTACTCTGCACTGATTCCTTGTAATTAGGCAAATGAGAATCAAAACAAATTTATAACGTTAGAAAACCGTTCAACAGGTAGAGATTTCGTTCAGCATACCCTTGGTTACTGATATTTTACATCATTTCCATTTGCATATATTCAACTTCGCAATTTAATGTTTCAACTTTCCTCTGTATATTGCTTGTTTAGTTTATTTGGCTGCTCTTCTGCTTCTCCAAGCTGATCTCACTTCTATGGCGGCTATTTCCATAATCATGGTCTTGTACCTATAATAATCCTCTAGAGTTGGTTGTCATAGATTTATAAGTTCCTTGCCATATGAGAACTTTCAATTTTTTTTCAGTTTTTGGTTATTGTTGCTAATAACAGCCCAAATCCTCGCTATCTAAAATTGAGTTTGAAGATGCAATGCACATCTTTTTAATTTCCAAATATCCATGTTGTTTTCCAGAGCCAAGTTTACATGCTGATGAATGGTACTACTACTCTAGGCCTTTGCCATACTACGATGACTTTCATTTTCTTTTGAATAAATAAAAATCAAAGTAAAGATT
>JAURVB010004647.1:0-16991 GCA_033002965.1 Piper betle
ACTACCAGTTCCAAGTCCTTGCTCGTGAATCTTCAATTGGCGAGATGCGTAAGCCACCACCTTACCATCTTGCATAAGGACGCATCCTAAACCCAACCAAGACGCATCACTGAAGACTACGAATCCTTCATTACCATTTGGCAGGGTCAAGATTGGTGCAGTTGTTAAACTCTTCTTTAGAGACTGGAAACTCTCCTCACACTTACTACTCCATTCAAACCTGACCACCTTCCTTGTAAGTTTGGTCATCGGCGATGCTAGTAAGGAAAAGTCTTTAATGAATTTCCTATAGTAACCCGCCAAACCGAGGAAGCTTCTGATATCAGTGACTGACTTAGGTTGTGGCCAATTAATGACTGCTTTCACTTTTGACTGATCCACTGCAACTCCTGCTTTTGAGACAACATGTCTGAGGAAGTTCACCTCCTTCAGCCAGAAGTCACACTTTGATAATTTGGCGAACAGTTGATTCTCTCTCAAAACTTGAAGAGCAATGGACAGTTGATTCCCTCTCAAAATTTGAGAATATTTCGGCTATTTTCAACTGATTAAATAAATCATCAATCCTCGGTAAGGGGTACCGATTCTTGACTGTCACTTGATTGACCTGGCGAATGTCAATACACAATCGAAGTGAGCCATCCTTCTTCTTTACAAAAAGAACAGGGGCTCCTCAGGGTGAAGTACTTGGTCGTATGAAGCCTGCCTGCAACAGCTCTTCTAATTGACTCTTTAACTCCTTGAGTTCCGCTGGAGCCATGCGGTATGGTGCTTTAGAAATTGGTGATACTCCCGGTGCTAGGTCAATGACAAACTCCACTGTCCGCTTAGGAGGTAACCTTGGAAGTTCACCTTGAAATACGTCCGAAAATTCTGCTACCACCGGAATCATGGACAACTCTTTGGGCTTGGACTCAGGCTCCTCTAGAGTTGCCGAAAAAACTTTACATCGACATTCCGTTGATAGTTCTGCTGCTGGTGTTCTTCAGACCTGTTTTGCTACTACCCTGGTTGGCATTCTTATGTTGCATAGTAGCCTTCCCCTGTTTCTGTGCACGGACATAGTCGTACACCAACTCATGAGTAGTGGCTGCTTCAATCACTTCGGTTATAGTGCCTCTTGGCGCCGTAGCTACCCTACTCCTCAATTCTGGCTTTAACCCCCAGAAAAATTTGTCTGCTCTGGCCCGGGCAGTTGCCAGACTCCCAGATGCAAATCTCTCCAATTGCAAGAAATTTTTGGCATACTCTCAGACTGAATCATCCTTCTGAGTTAGAGTGGCAAATTCCAGTGCTTTCTTCTGGACAACAGACTCAGGAAAATATTGTCCATTGAAAGCTGTTACAAATTCCGCCCAAGGAATGGACGAAATCTCCCGTTGATGGAACACAGTCTTCTCCATGGACTTCCACCAATAGGATGCTTCCTCCTGAAGCATGCATGTCGCCAACCTCACTTGATGGCGATGAGGCACAGAGAGAGCTCTAAATGCTTTTTCAGTAATGTCCAACCAGCTCTCCGCCTTCATTGGATCAGTCCCTCCAATGAATACCTCAGCTCTGTTCTTCCAGAATTTCTCTACAGTGTATCGATCACTGTCATCCCCATCTGGCAGTACCACTTGTCGGACTACCGGTGGCACCGGGTTTGGAAGTTCTCCTCGCTCGCCCTGGATCAGCTATTCCTACCCACTCTTGGGCGCTCCCCTGATCCCCATTTGGGACGTTACTAGGACCCGCAGCCGAATTTGGAGCTCCATTCCCCATTACCAATCCCGGTAACCTCTGCACCATGTTCTGAACCACAGAACTGGTATTTTCTGAAGCCTGCGCTAATCCCTGTATGGCCGTCAAAATTTGGCCTAACACACTCTCAAGGTTTGTGTCCGACTGCGCAGCTTGGCTCGACTTCCTTCGGGTGCCTGCCATCTAAAATTTATTCCGTTATGGTTCATTAATTTTTTTCAATGATTACTTAGGTTTATTAGGGAGGTCCACTAATTCCCTAATGACATACCCTATTGGAGAAAAATAAAATATTAGACTCTTCAACAAGGTACTTGAGTCATAAGATGTGAGCTTTTGGGAAACCGTGCTCTGATACCACCTGTAACGACCCGCCATTTTTCACGATATTGTGGGCCTAACTGGCTAGGTGTTACTCAAAAGTAAAGTAATTATGTCAAACATTTTTTATAAATAATAACATATATAAAGATCCCACAGTCTTTGACCGTTTCCCAGTAGCCACACTTATTTCTCAATTAAATAAAAAAAGGAGTCCTCATATTTATTTTGCTCCATACTCTGGATGTCAATCACCTAATCTCGTATCTGCACACCTGCGGAGGTAATTCCGCGTTAGTGATTACAACACTAAGTAGTATAATAGATAAAACAAAACAAGTACATTCCACTATTTCCTTATGTTTATTTTAATATGCGGTGGAGCGATTCCGCTATACTCCAAAACAATGCGGAGGAGGTTTCCGCCGTGATCCGCACACCCCGGCCGTAGCCTTTTTGTGGGGAGGCTACCACTACCGTCTCCAGTGCCAGTGCCTCGCACACCCCGGCCGTAGCCTTTTTGTGGGGTAGCTATCACTGCACTCGGGTGATTGCTATGCCCCGTTTGTGGGGAAGCTCTCACTACCAATTCTAGTGCCAGTGCCTCGCACACCTCGGCCGTAGCCTTTTTATGGGGAGGCTATCACTGCACTCCAGTGCCAATGCCTTGCACACCCCGGCCGTAGCCTTTTTGTGGGGCGGCTATCACTGCACTCAGGTGATTGCTATGCCCCGTTTGTGGGGAAGCTCTCACTACCAATTCTAGTGCCAGTGCCTCACACACCCCGGCCGTAGCCTTTTTATGGGGCGGCTATCACTGCACTCCAGTGCCAGTGTAAAGACCCGGAAAATAATATATATATATATATATATATATATATATATATATATATATGTATATATTCGACGCGGTGGGATCGAACGTTGGTATCCATGAATTTATTTAAATTATTTACCCGCTACCCGGTTAATTATCAATTACCCGGTCAAGTGGAAAGTATTAGTTAACCGGTTAAGTATTTTTACCCGGTTAAGTAAACCATACCATTTAACCGTTTAAACTAGTAAAGTGAACCGTATCACTTACCCATTTACCAGGCAACGAAGTGTGTTTTCATAAACCTTAGGCCTTCTTTCATTTTATAAGGAGAAGGAGGGGGGGCGTCATGCACATAAGCTCCTTGGACAAACGCCGGCTTCCCCATTGTTTTGGTAAGTTTCTTCCTCTCTTCTTCTTAGTTTGCATGCATACATATGATCAAAGATTATAATACAAGATAATCATGGAAACTAAGACCTGAAATCAACAAGAAAAAGGGAGGATGTAACTGGATTAGAACCAGGAATTCACCCACGAACATAAGTTGCTGCCGTGCAGCAATTCTTGTGTGTTTGTGATTAATTACAGCAACAAGTCATAATCTTTTGCTAATCAGTTGCTGCATCAACGTCCTTACTCATGTTGTAGTAATTAAAGGTGAGATTTCATAGAATTTACAGCCAAGAATGGTAGCACGTCCTGCTGAAATTGCAAGGATGGTAGCACGTCCTGCTGAATTGCAGCAACAGCACCATGGCGTTTGTGTCACGACCAGTTGCATATACCACGCTGTAGGGTAGTGTTTCTCTTCTTCTGGGCGTTGGGTTGTTGTGCGGGAAGAAGGGGACGCGTGGGGCGGTGCTGCTGGCCACGTCTGAGTCGCCATAGCAGCAGGTCGAGGTCGCCATGGCTGCTGGTTCGTCGCTGTGGTGGTGCAGTCGCCCTTTGATTGTTGCTGCTAATTTGGTTGCTAGGAAAGGGAGACAATGGGTGAAGGATAGGATCTAGATTTTGGTCGAAAGAGAAGAGCTTGGTGCTGGTTTTGGGTGAAGAGAAGAATGGTGACGGGAAGAAGAAGAAGAAGAAGAAGAAGAATGGCAGTTTTGTAATTTCGGGTTGACTCGATATGGGTTGAGTTAAAAATCATAATAATAATAGCAACTCGTGTTAAAATCATTGAAATAATTAATTTAAAGGAATATGAGTTAAGTGGTCAAAATAATAAATTTATAAATTATTACATGAAATTAATAAATTTCGATCACGATAAACGGTAATTAATTAATCGGCTGATTAAAAGCAATTAACTTAAATTGAAGGGTTATGAGGAATATTTAATAGAGACTTCACCTTTATCATATAAAAGTTATATTTGATAAGTAAAATGATTATTCTTATAATAAATTCGTAAAGTAAAATAATGGATCAATAAAAGATAATCGCGTAGAAATTACGCGATAGCATAATTAATTAAATAAAGAAGTGTTGAACCTTATCGAATTAAATAAATTAATTAATGTGGCATATATTAAATATTTAGTTGCATGCATTTTCGACGCGAGTAAAATTATACTAATGTATAATTTTATGCCCCGTTCATATTAGGGTTAGCGGATTACAGTCGGACGAACCCGCAAGTCAGGTACGTATAATAGGTAGAACATCGTATTTTCCTTGTTGGTAGCCTAGGTCGGCCTGAGCCCAGATTCGACCACCATGCACGAAGTGCAACCGGGGTCAAAGAATTGACTCAGTCCGACACTGGGTCGTGTTATGTGTGTGAATCTTGTGATGCATCGATATTGTTTTGGAGTAGTGATAGCCGCCCCATAAAAAGGCTACGGCCGGGGTGAGTGAGGCACAGCGATTCCTCCATCGCACTAGAGTGCAGTGATTGCCGCCCCATAAAAAGGCTACCGGCCGGGGTGTGTGAGGCACTGGCACTGAGTGCAGTGATAGCCGCCCCATAAAAAGGCTACGGCCGGGGTGTGTGAGGCACTGGCACTAGAGTTGGCAGTGAGAGCTTCCCCACAAACGGGGCATAGCGATCACCTGAGTGCAGTGATAGCCGCCCCACAAAAAGGCTACGGCCGGGGTGTGCAAGGCATTGGCACTGGAGTGCAGTGATAGCCTCCCCATAAAAAGGCTACGGCCGGGGTGTGCGAGGCACTGGCACTAGAATTGGTAGTGAGAGCTTCCCCACAAACGGGGCATAGCAATCACCCGAGTGCAGTGATAGCTACCCCACAAAAAGGCTACGGCCGGGGTGTGCGAGGCACTGGCACTGGAGACGGTAGTGGTAGCCTCCCCATAAAAAGGCTACGGCCGGGGTGTGCGGATCACAGCGGACACCTCCTCCGCATTGTTTTGGAGTATAGCGGAATCGCTCCACCGCATATTAAAATAAATATATGAAAATGGTGGAATGTACTTGTTTGTTTTATCTATTATACTACTTAGTGTTGTAATCACTAACGCGGAATTGCCTCCGCAGGTGTGCAGATCCGAGATTAGATGATTGACAACTAGAGCATGGAGCAAAGTAATATGAGGACTCCTTTTTGTTATTTAATTGAGGAATAAGTGTGGCTGCTGGGAAACGGTCCAAGACTGTGGGATTTTATTATAAGTTATGATTTCTAATAATGTTTGACATAATTGCTTTAATTTTGAGTAACACCTAGCCAGTTAGGCCCACAATATTATCATGAAAAATGGCGGGTCGTTACATCTACACAGCCGTAGCCTTTTATGGGGCGGCTATTACTGCACTCAAGTGCCAGTGCCTCGCACACCCCAACTGTAGCCTTTTTGTGGGGTAGCTATCACTGCACTCCGGTGATTCCTATGCCCCGTTTGTGGGGAAGCTCTCACTACCAATTCTAGTGCAAGTGCCTCGTACACCCCAATCGTAACCTTTTTATAGGGAGGCTATCACTGCACTCCAGTGCCAATGCCTTGCACACCCCGGCCGTAGCCTTTTTGTGGGGCGGCTATCACTGCACTCAGGTGATTGCTATGCCCCGTTTGTGGGGAAGCTCTCACTACCAATTCTAGTGCCAGTGCCTCACACACCCTGGCCGTAGCCTTTTTATGGGGCGGCTATCACTGCACTCCAGTGCCAGTGCCTCACACACCCCGACCGTAGCCTTTTTATGGGGCGGTTATCACTGCACTCCAGTGCGATGGAGGAATCGCTGTGCCTCACTCACCCCGGCCGTAGCCTTTTTATGGGGTGGCTATCACTACTCCAAAACAATGTCGATGCATTACAAAATTCACGCACATAACACGACCCAGTGTCGGACTGAGTCAATTCATTGACCCCGGTTGCACTCGGTGCATGGTAGTCGAATCTGGGCTCAGGCCGACCTAGGCTACCAACAAGGAAAATACGATGTTCTACCTATTATACGTACCTGATTTGTGATTACGTCTGACTGTGACCCGTGAACCCTAATAGAGTAATGGGGAGGTCGCCTGGGACGGAGATGAGGGATGAAATACTCACACAGTAATGGGGAGGTCGCCTGGGACGGAGATGAGGGATGAAATACTCCCTCCTCCTGTATATATATACACTTCAACCATTCCCTCCATTAAATTCTCATACCCCATCATCCATTGGTATTTCCTAGGTTCAACGACCCCTTCATTAAATTCTCACACCCCATCATCCATTGGTATTTCCTAGGTTCAACGACCCCTTCTCCTTTTATAAAGAATAAATGACGGCTAGGGTTTGTGGAAGCACCCTTTCACCATAATTCCTTTAACCGGGTAATTGGGTAATTAACACGGTTCACTTAACCTTTTCACTCAACCTCTTAAATGGTATGGTTCACTTAAATGGTTAAATGGATAATTAATGTGTTCGACTCGACTGGTTCAACTAGAATCGTCCGATTAGAAATTACTTTTCAATTTAACCGGGTAATTCATACTTAACCAGCTAATGAAATTTTTTTTTTCTGGTCTTTACACTCCCTTTGTAAATTTTGACTCATTCAGGATGACCTACTTGCATGAGGAGGCTTGCATCTACTATGGTGTTGTCTGCGCATTAGATTCCCTCAAGTTCCATCTTCGACGCATTGAGTGGTTATGTCCTTCTTCTACAAGTTATCTATTTTAATGGGTTATGAATTAGTGAACAAAAATTTATCAGTTTATTTCAGTTCACTCTGCAGGCCGAATCAAAGTGTTGCACAACTGCCTTTCCACACTACCAGGTTTTCCCTTTTCTATAAAACTCTCACCCTTCTCCCATTTTCTCCCCCTTTTCTCTTGTTGCTCTGACCTTCTCTTCACTCCCAGCCCTTCCATCTTCCTTCTTTGACTTCTCCTTGCTCTCCCAAGCCTCTCAAAGCTAAGGCAAGGTCCTAGGATTTTAGGTCTTGTGGTGGGATGCCCCAAGAGACATCCCCTTGGAGCATTTGAGGTAAGTCTTTTCCTCTTTGTGTATTATGGTCATGTGTGTTCTAACCGATGCATGGTTTTGCTCTAAATTAATGGTAGATCAACAATGTTGGTGATGCATGTTTCTCTTGTTTCATCCTATATGATGAGCATGTATAGAAGGCAAAATAACAGAAAGGTAACAGCTTTACTGCTTGCAGTAGCCTATCCACCACTTTCCTGAATTTTGTGCCCTTGTGTAGATATCCTTTACATACCATCTTTTTCAAGATTGTCTTATTAGTTGTTGGTTATGTCTCACTAAAATACAAAGATAAAATGACCTTGGTAAAGGCCTGAGCAAAACCACTAATGTTGGATATGTATGTTGTGTTTCGGGTATCCTTTGTTATATTCTGAGTTTCTACTCCTAGTTGAGGCCCTGTAGAGTGTCAGGGCGTACAGGTCAAAAATTTAGCCCATTTAGACACCTTTTGTCCTGTCTAAAAACTATCCAATTAACTCTATTTGAAGTATGAGACAATTCTCTAAGTATACTTGCAACACCAAACTATAATTAAGGTTACATAATGAATTTTAACACTTCACTAAGCAAGATAATTAAATTAAGTAAATTCTTTGAGTCACCCATGTGTTGAGGCATTGCCTCAGTTTGCATGTTAATGCGATTTGATCGTGATTTGGGTTTTATCTTCTTGTTAGGATGTGGAACTTGACGAACCCATATATATTGGACTGTTCTGTTTCATTTATCCCTGGTTCTATAAGTGAGGATTTTACACTTTTCGATGTAGGATGGTGTTGGTGGCGTTTTATCAAATCCCTTTAAGGCCAGACCATTTTACCAAATTTTTTTGCAGTTAAATAAAAACATCAAGGTTGAGATTATTGATGATTTTCAAATTGAAAGATCCAAAATGACTATGATATCAGACCCTTTTAAGCCTACTACATAAGTGTACGAGTTTTACAATTTTCACAAATGTGAGAGTGAGTGTTACAAAGACTTATGAATTGCACTTGTACTGCTTTACACCCTAAAGGAGTACAACATAAATATAACACTGTAAATGCAGTACATTTCTACAAATCATGACACTATCATTGTCTTGAACCACTTAAGTACCGTGGTGGCTAATATATGGAGGATGTGAAGGCGTAAGCATAAGTATGCATGTAAGTATGAAGCCATTAATTTAATGCTGGGTCTAATGGTTTGGGAAGAGGCTAGGCTCGAAGTTCTAAAATATAACGAGGAGCAATTAAGGTATAATAAACATATTTGGTTAGAGTTTTGTGTGTGTGTGTATGACAAAGGAACATGGACAAGAGGATCTTATGGTTCATATTGCTTGACGGTTTCACGTGAAGACCAAGTGTTAAGTTATAATACTCTGACACGCGAAAATGCCTCTATAAATTTAATTGTGGTCGTGGGTATATGGAATAGGTAACTACAACCCAGTGTCTACCTTACTACAAGATAAACATCATCTAAGAATAAGTCACATAACTCAAAGGTTGAAAGTAAGTATAAGAACCAGATCATGCATCAACATTATGAAAAACTTAACCTTTTAGCAGTATTGTGACCACCCGCCCAAACCAGACCAAGTGTTACTTAAAAATATAATTGATGTAACTGTAATATTCTAGAACATGAACTGAAATACAGCAAATAAGTCTCGCAACATTTAATATAAATCATAACAATAAATCATGTTCTCTAAAATATAAAATAACCTTCATACAGTCTCGGACGATTTCCCATAGCCACATTTATAACACAAGAGAATAATAAGGAATTCCAAATTTTTATTATCGATTTACCATACCTAGGTTGGTAAAAGAACCACCAATCACACTTCTATTCTTCAGTCCAAAGCTGCTCAATTGCGGAGGCAATTTCGCATTAGTGATAAAACCACTAAGCCGCATAATTAAATGAAACAACTCAATATAATCCCCATTATCATTTCACTCGTTATTATTATTATTATTATTACACAAGTCTTTAGTAATTATTTTTCAAGTCATTCTGAGATTAGTAATTTGTCTCTCAGGTCATTCTGAGATTAGTAAAAGTCGTCTCCCAGCTCATTCTGAGATTACAAAATGTCTCCCCGCTCCTTCTAAGATTAGGTGGTTTCCCAATTCATTTTAAGATTAGTCATGGTCTCCCAGTTCATTCTGAGATTAGAAATCGTTTCCGAGCTCATTCTGAGATTAGGTGGTCTCCCAATTTATTTTGAGATTAGTCATGGTCTCCCAGTTCATTCTGAGATTAGAAATCGTTTCCGAGCTCATTCTAAGATTAGTTGGTCTCCCAATTCATTTTGAGATTAGTCATGGTCTCTCAGTTCATTCTGAGATTAGAAATTTTATCCAAGCTCATTCTGAGATTAGGTGGTCTCCCAATTCATTTTGAGATTAGTCATGGTCTCCCAGTTCATTTTAAGATTAGGTGGTCTCGAATTTTATTTTGAGATTAGTCATGGTCTCCTATTTCATTCTGAGATTATAAAATTGTCTCCCAGCTCATTTTGAGATTAGGTGGTCTCCCAATTCATTTTGAGATTACTCATGGTCTCCCAATTCATTCTAAGATTAAAAATCATCTCCCAGCTCATTCTAAGATTAGTGCCGACAAAGGCTACCAATTTGGAAAAATACAACATTTAATATAGTTATACCAGTTTGGGAAAATATAACATTTTAAATAATTATATAGACACACATAGTAATTTTAAAGGTGCGGCCCTATGTCAGACTAAGTCAATTTCTTGACTCCATTTTAATCTAGTGAGATAATTAATTATTCTTGTGACATAATCATGTAAATCTTACTTCACATTTTAAATTAATTATCTAAATCATAATTAATACTTAACAATTGATAAAATAATTATTACTAATAAACAAATATTTAATTTTCCTTTGCGATGATAATTACTTAACCCCTATCTTGATGATTTAGTTTATCGTTATAATTTTTAGTCGCTACTATTATTTATAGTAAATTAATTAATTAAGTTGTTCGATTAAATTATTTAAAATAATTTGTACTATTAAAAAATATTATTAATACAATTATTTTAAATTATTCGACTCAATAAAGTTTCTAATTTTATTTATTTTCATTATGCTATTTAGGTTCGACACGAGGTATTTCTCCCGGACTACAGTTTAATAACTTATTTTCTACATTACTGACTCGTTATTAAAATAATCACTTTATTTATATAATATTAAATTTAACATGGTAAAGATAAAATCTTTATTTTATTAATTACTTATAATTGTCTTATTTAATTTAATCGCTTGTTGTACCGATTAATTATCGACTGTTTATCATTACCATATTTTTTATTACTTGTGGCGATTTCGTACAATAATTAATTAATTTAGTAACTTTAACCCATAACCCATTAAAATGATTATTTTTAAAGATTTATTACAAGTTAATATTATTTTTTAACTCGAGTCGGTATCGAGCCCGGTGTTATTTACGAGCTGGTATTATTATTTGACTCGAGCTGTGTCAAGTCAAGCATTATTTACAAGTTTGCCACCAAAGGTAATTTTTCTTCTGCTTCTTCTTTCCCGGTGCCATCCCCTGTTCCCAACAGCAGCCGCCCTCCAGCCGCCGCTTGCGATCGTGTCCGGCCGCCGCCAATCGTCACCCCGGCCATCTTCCAGCCACGGCGATTCCACCCCGGCAAGTGTCGTTGCCTCAATTGGGTGGTCGTCTCGTCACCCTCGACCACCTATCGACTTTCCCCGGCCAAATTGGAACCCGTCATCACCCAAGATGGCCGGATTTCTTCACCCACTGCTGTCGCCTCTGTTTTTGCCGCTGTCCTCTATTTTTGGCCATTTACCACCCCAGGCTGACATCCACACACGTGAGATCGACCCTACACTGATTGACAAAGAGAATAGGATAATCTTCCAACGTCGGAACGACCGTCACCACTGATTCCCGGCGAAATCTCGCATATGCTTACCCATCTCACCGAAACAGGGTACTCGTCGGCCAAGTTAAACTTTAATTTCTGTTTAGTTTCTTTCTTGTTGATTTTAAGCTTTAATCCTTACGATTATAATGCTTATTATAAAATTAAATATGTATGCAAGAAAATTAAGAAGATGGAGATAGAAAGATTACCTAAGCTAGGAAGAAAACACGCCAGCAAGGAAGTGGAGAAAAAAATGCGAATGAAGGCTAGGGTGAAGGATGTCCTTCATAAAATAAAATGAAATGGCAGCTAGGGTATGTGAAAACCACTGTATTTCATTTAACCAGGTAAATAATAAAATATAATACATTAACCTGGTAGGATTTACCGGGTATTGGATATAACACGTTCGGCCTTTCCTAAAATGCGTTCGCATTTTTTCTTTTCACAGTCTTTACAATCTCCCCAACATGGAAATATTTCATCCCCGAAATATCATAACGGGCAATAGAACAATTATGATTAACTTTATTTATTTCTTCGGGATTAGTTCATGCTACTACAAATATAAAACTCCTATGCCACAAACAGGCTAGGGTATTTCCTTGTCATTTCTTGTTCAGACTCCCATATTGCTTCCTCTAACCCTAATTTATCTACAATACTTTCACTAAAGGAATTTCCTTTATCCTGAGTGTGTTTATTTCTCTTGCTAGGATGTGGATCGGCTTTTCCTCATAGGTTAAATTTGATTATAGCTCTAAGTCTTCAAAATTTTTGATGATATGATCCTCATCCCGTACATACTTCTTTAGCATTGACACATGGAAAACATTGTGTACTCCAACTAGGCTTGGTAGCAATACTAATCTATATGCACAATTCCCAACTCGATCCATGATTGGAAACAGTCCTATAAATCTTGGCTTCAACTTCCCTCATATTTTAAATCTAATCACCCCCTTCGTAGGAGATGTCTTTCGAAACACAAACCCCCTAGAGTTCCAAGTTGGGGAGTTTGTGTACCTAAAGACATCTCCTACAAAGGGGTGATCAGATTGAAAATATTAGGTAAGTTGAAGCCAAGATTCATAGGACCGTTTCCAATCCTCGATCGAGTTGGGAATTGTGCATATAGAGTAGCATTGCCACTAAGCCTAGCAGGAGTACACAATGTTTTCCATGTGTCAATGCTAAAGAAGTATGTACGGGATGAGGATCATATCATCACAAATTTTGAAGACTTAGAGCTACAATCAAATTTAACTTACAAGGAAAAGCCGATCCGCATCCTGGCAAGAGAAATAAAGACACTCAGGAACAAGGAAATTCCTTTGGTAAAAGTATTGTGGAAAAATCAAGGGTCAGAGGAAGCTACATGGGAGACTAAACAAGAAATGACAAGGAAATACCTAGCCTGCTTGTGGTATAGGATTTTTATAATTGTAGCTGCGTGAACTGATCCCGAAGAAATAAATAAAGTTAATCATAATTGTTTTGTTGCCTGTTATGATATTTCAAGGACGAAATATTTCCAAGTTGGGGAGATTGTAAAGACCGTGGAAAAAAATATATATTTAATATATTCGACTCGGGCAGGGAAGGATCAAATGTTAGAAAATTAATATTAATTATATTATATTCCCTACCCGGTTAAATATTTTATTATTTACCCGGTTACCCGGTTAAAGGAATAAAATATGGGTGTTGGTGTGTTTCCACAAACCCTAGCCATCATTTCATTTTATAAAGGACGTCCTCCAACCTAGTCATCATTCGGGTTTTCTTCTCCTCTTCCTTGCCGGCGTGTCTTCTTCATTGCTTAGGTAATCTTCCTATCTCCCTCTTCTTAATTTTCTTGCATGCATATTTTAATTTGATAATAAACTTTATAATCGTGAGGATTAAAGTTTAAAGTCAACAAGAAAGAAACTAAACAAAAATTAAACTTTAATTCGGCCAACGAGTCCCCTGTTTCGGCGAGATGGGGAAACACAGGCAAGGTCGCCGGGAATCGGTGGCGAGGGTTGTTCTGATGTCAGAAGATGATCCTACCCTCTTTGTCGATCAGTGTAGGGTCAATCTCACGTGTGGGGATGGCAGCCTGGGGCAGTAAGAGGCCAAAAACAGTAGACGGCAGCAAAAACAGGGGCGACAACGGTGGGGGAAGAAATCCAGCCGTCCTGGGTGGCGACGGGTTCTAATATGGCCGGGGAAGGTAGATAGGTGGTCGAGGGTGACGAGGTGACCACCCAATTGAGGCGGTGATGATCGCCGGTGGTGGAATCGCCGACGCGAGCGCGCCGCTAGGAAGGCGATGCGGCGTCGCTGCGGCTGGAAGACGGCCGGAGTTGGCCAGGGCGACACCACAAGGGCATGGCAGGGCTGGTCGACAATGATTGATGGCAGCCAGAGGTGGTCGGCGGCGGCAGCGGCTGGAGGGCGCCTGGAGTCGGGAACAGAGCATGCCGAAGAAAGAAGAAGAAGGGCGGTGGCAATTCTGTAAATACAAATTTGTAATAAATATTTAAAAATAATTATTTTAACAGGTTATAGGGTAAAGTTACTAAACTAATTAATTATTGGACGAAGTCGACATGGACATAAGTAATAAAAATACGGTAATGATAAACGGTCGATAATTAATCGGCATAATACAAGCAGTTAAATTAAATCGGACGGTTACAAGTGATTAACAAAATAATGATTTTACCTTTACCATATTAAATTTAATATAGGTAAATAAAGTAATTATTTTACTAACGAGTAAGAAATGTACAAAACGAGTTATTAAAATATAGTTGGGTAGCAATCACTAGCGCTAAACCTAAATAAAATAATGAAAATAAATAAAGATAAAAAATTTGTAGAGTAAAATAATTTAAAATAATTGTATTAATAATATTTATGAATGAAAATAATATGAATTATTTTAAATAATTTAATTGAACAACTTAATTAATTAAATTTCTGTAAATAATAGTAGCGATTAAAAAATTATAACTAAAGGAAAATATACTAATAATAGTAATTAAATATTTATGTATAAGTTGATAATTATTTTATTATTTGTTAAGTGATAATTATGATCTAGATTATTAATGTAAAGTAGGATTTAAATGATTATGTCACATGAATAGTTTAATATTTAATATTGTTGAAATTTAAAAGTGATATATATATATATATTAGTCATTTAGTTGTATGCATTTCTACTCGAATAAAATTATACTTATGTATAATTTTATGTGCTCGCTCATATTAGGATCATTTGTTGCAGCTGCAGGTTCGAAATATCTAGGTCCGTATAATTATTTAAAATATTGTATTTTTCCTTGTGGATAACTTGGTCAGCCAGAGCTTAGATTCGACCACCATGCACTGAGTGTAACCAAGGTCAAGGAATTGACTTAGTCTGACATGGGCTATGCCCTTCATAATCAAATAATAGACATGATGGACTGACCCGTCAGCCAATAGAATGGACATGGCGGATTGGACTCGCCAGCCAATTACGGACATGGTAGATTGCACTCACGAGTTGAAAACGGACATGGTGGATTGGACTCGCCAACCGGTAATGGACATAATGGACTGACCCATTAGCAAATTAACTAAACTTGGCGGATTGGACTCGCTAGCCAATTACGGACATGATGGATTGGACTCACCGGCCTATAACGGATTTGGCGAATTGGACTCGCCAGCCGGTAATGGACATGATGGACTGACCTATCAGCCAATAAATTAGACATGGCGGATTGGACTCGCCAGCCAATTATGGACATGGTGGATTGGACTCATCAGCCCATTCTGGACATGGTGGATTTGACTCGCCAGCTGGTAATGGACATGATGGACTGACTCATCAGCAAATAAATTAAACATGGCAAATTTGACTCGCCAGCCTATTTCAGACATAGTCGATTGGACTCACCAGCCGATAACGGACATGGAGGATTGGACTCGCCAACCGGTAATGGACATGACGGAATGAGCCAATAAATTGGGCATGGCGGATGTAACGACCCGCCATTTTTCACAATAATATTGTGGGCCTAGCTGGCTAGGTGTTACCAATATGAAACTACTAAATGCCGAGTATAATAATTAAAACAAGTATAAAATAAAGGTTCCCACAGTCTTAGACCGTTTCCCAGCAGCCACACTTATTTCTCAAACAAATAAAAATAGGAGTCCTCATATTACTTTGCTCCATGCTCTAGTTGTCAATCATCTAATCTCGAATCTGCACACCTGCGGAGGCAATTCCGCGTTAGTGATTACAACACTAAGTAGTATAATAAATAAAACGAATCAAGTACATTCCACCATTTCCATATATTTATTTTAATATGCGGTGGAGCAATTCCGCTATACTCCAAAACAATGCGGAGGAGGTGTCCGCTGTGATCCGCACACCCCGGCCGTAGCCTTTTTATGGGGAGGCTACCACTACCGTCTCCAGTGCCAGTGCCTCGCACACCCCGGCCGTAGCCTTTTTGTGGGGAAGCTATCACTGCACTCAGGTGATTGCTATGCCCCGTTTGTGGGGAAGCTCTCACTATCAATTCTAGTGCCAGTGCCTCACACACCCCGGCCGTAGCCTTTTTATGGGGAGGCTATCACTGCACTCTAGTGTTAGTGCCTTACACACCCCGGCCGGAGCCTTTTTATGGGGAGGCTATCACTACACTCACGTGATTGCTACACCCCGTTTGTGGGGAAGCTCTCACTGCCAACTCTAGTGCTAGTGCCTCACACACCCCGGCCGTAGCCTTTTTATGGGGCGGCTATCACTGCACTCAGTGTCAGTGCCTCACACACCCCGGCCGTAGCCTTTTTATGGGGCGGCAATCACTGCACTCTAGTGCGATGGAGGAATCGCTGTGCCTCACTCACCCCGGCCGTAGCCTTTTTATGGGGCGGCTATCACTACTCCAAAACAATATCGATGCATTACAAGATTCACACACATACACGACCCAGTGTCGGACTGAGTCAATTCTTTGACCCCGGTTGCACTTCGTGCATGGTGGTCGAATCTGGGCTCAGGCCGACCTAGGCTACCAACAAGGAAAATACGATGTTCTATCTATTATACGTACCTGACTTGCGGGTTCGTCCGACTGTAATCCGCTAACCCTAATATGAATGGGGCATAAAATTATACATTAGTATAATTTTACTCGCGTCGAAAATGCATGCAACTAAATATTTAATATATTCCACATTAATTAATTTATTTAATTCGATAAGGTTCAACACTTCTTTATTTAATTAATTATGCTATCGCGTAATTTGTACGCGATTATCTTTTATTGATCCATTATTTTACTTTACGAATTTATTATAAGAATAATCGTTTTATTTATCAAATATAACTTTTATATGATAAAGGTGAAGTCTTTATTATATATTCCTCTTAACCCTTCAATTTAAGTTAATTGCTTTTAATCAGCCGATTAATTAATTACCGTTTATCCCGATCGAAATTTATTAATTTCATGTAATAATTTATAAATTTATTATTTTGACCACTTAACTCATATCTCTTTTAAATTATTTATTTTAATGATTTGAATACAAGTTGGTATTATTATTATGATTTTTAACTCAACCCATATCGAGTCAACCAGAAATTACCAAACTGCCATTTTCTTCTTCTTCTTCTTCTTCTTCTCGTCACCCTCCTTCTCTTCACCAAAACCAGCACCAATGCATGG
>JAURVB010004649.1:0-14843 GCA_033002965.1 Piper betle
AACCTTAATTTTGGGATGAAATCCCACAAAAATTTATAAAATAAAACCTAAGTCTCAATAATTTGATCTGAAGGTGGCTCTGATGCCGCTTGTTAGACTTTATTTAGATTTCATATCAAATTATCGAGAGAAATTAAACTAAATAAATAAAATAGCGGAAGCGTACCTGAAGCCATAAAGAAATCAGAGTCTTGATTACTTAGGTTTTGGATCTTCCAAATTCAAGACTAGTTTTCTAAACCAAAGTTCTGGACAATGGGATACCAGAATGAAAACCAGATATGAATTCAGGGACCATAACCTCCTTATTTATAGCCTTAGTTCCATAAATTCAATTCCACCCATTACGAAAGAGAATTTATGAAAAGGTATCTACACATTAAATTCCACACTTTTCTCATTAAATTCCACACTTTAATTTATGGCTCATAACCCTTAACTTTAGTAAATCATTTTAATTTAGCCAACCTTATATAATAACATATGATACAATTCCTGATTCATGTATATATTTATGTCAAATTTCCAACACTTAATAATGATATGAAATATATTATAATTACTTCGGTATTCTTGGTTCTCTTGAAAGCACTTGATGGTTTATTTGGCTTCATTTCGTTGGACAACAATGCAACCTTCACTGGGGAGGAGACAGTTCTCATTATTTAACAAGAGTCTATTTGTATTATTAAAATTTATTTTTAGTATAAGACGTACATGACATAACATCTTTCTTAGTTAGAGGCACCACTAATCACAACGACATCTTTCTTGGTAGCTCAATATAGAAACCATACATGTAAGATCTGTAAATTATTTAATGCACTCTCCAATATAGTATCTATTAGGATAAGATCCATTGTATGATCTATATCTTCAACTTTTATTAACTTTTTTGAAGGGAAGACGCATGCCAACTAAGTACTTTGAACTTATGATATTAGTCTCACGTTCGCAATGGATATTAGTTAGGAACTTGCTAAAATACTAAGATTTGGCTGTCTAAGTATCCAGATAATCATTTTTGAGAATGTCAAAATCTTCTTGTGTTTTCAAAACCTCCTCAACTAATAAAAAAAATGATAAAGCCTAATAAGTAGTGCGGTCATTTAGAATCGTCCAAATTGATAACCATAAGACTTTTTCATCCAGATTTTTATCATCAAATATGCAAAAGATCGTTAGGCTAGCATAGCTAGTATTTGTAGAGTATTTATTACAGATAAGGCATGTCTTGTGATTTGAAAACTATCTATGACAAAGCGTATGACTTAATTATGCTTTCTTTTAGTTAGAGACAGCAAGTAAAAAGTAGCCGATCAGAGCTGATCAATCATGTAAAATCTTCATCAGGGCATGTGTTATATATGATAGCTTTACATTAAAATAAAAATAATTGCAATTAAGTTATTTTGAAAAATATTCTTGCTAGTTGAAACTAATAAGACCATGATTTTTACCATTTGATTTCTACTCTGATGCTTCTCGCTTACCTATGATGCTTGTCACATGACTATTATTTTTTAAACTAGTCGCTTACCTGCGTGATATTATACAATTTTAGTTATTTATTATTTTTATTTTTGACTACTTTCTATTTATTTAGAATTTAGCATAAATTTAAATCAATTTAAAATAATACAATTTTGTTAAAAGTTTTTTCTCAAGTATTTATTTGTTTTACCTAATTTGTATTTTAGCAGATATTTATTAATTATAACCTTATCTATTATATTTATTATTATTAAAATTCTTATATATTATTATTTATTAATTTGTAGATTTTCACTAATTTTTTAATTTTAAAAATTCTCTTACTTATGAATCGTTAAGTTTAAAATAACATATGATTTTAGACGATTTATATTGTGTACTTCTGTTTGTTATCATAATAGGGCTAAACATCTAAATATTTATTTAGCTATGTATCAGTAGGAAACAAAAGATAATATTATAAAATAGGTAGATTCTAATATAAATAGAAAACTAATATTTTTACGAATTTGAAATAAAGACAAATAGTGTAAAATAATAAGAAGACATGTCGAGGAACCATATTAAAAGTCATCGGTTTTACATATTATTATTATATTATTATAGTTTATAGATTATACATTGAACAAAACTACTTTCATAATTTAATTGTCTATGTAATATAATTACGCATAATAAATTAATTAGAGCTAACTGCATGAACACGAGCATGAGCTAATTATTTACTTTTATAAACTCTCAAAAGAAAGTGACCATGGTGATTACCAAAATCGGCCCGAAAAGTTCTACTCTAGGTTGGGTGGCCCATCTTGGAGTGTACCGTTAGGCTGCAGAGATTCGAGGAACGCAAACTTAACAGAAGCCAACACCGACCTCCCCACACTGTTTCCAAATCTCACTACTCTAATCTCAGCCATCACAAACAAGAATCTTACAAGAAGGGATATGGTCGCTCTCTGTGGTAATAACCAACTTCCCATCTTCCAATTTTTTCATAATCAGTTTTTATAAATTTTGTAATTTAATAATTTAATATATGAGGAAATAGAACTGCTGCTATCTGGAGCTTTTAAATCCCGTCAACCAATTAAATCATATAGCTATAGTTTTCTTGATATTGACAAAAAATGCGTTCATCATCTTACTGTTTTTATAATCCAATAGCTAATAGAAAAGAACTTATTACAAATATAAGCTGCTGATGATACTAATTATTCTCTTAATATATTTACTGTAAGAAGAAAAGTAAATTTAATGACGGGAAAATTGTCACAAAGGGAGGAGAATTTTGTGACAAAGAAATGTAGTTACAAAGTCAAAACTTAGATAATATTTTCTTTATCAATGCAGCCTTGCATTTTAATTTTATTAATTGATTACAAAAATATGACTTTTTCCACCACTTACGTGCTTGCCTCCTTAATTCCAAATTTAAGCATAGAAAATTTTTTTGGATTTATTTATAGCTATTTGAAAATAAATATGTATTTATTTTCCAACTTTTATTTATGGCAAAAAAGATAGGAAAGCCTTTTTTCCATCTTCAAAGGCAGAAAAAAGTATGGAAAAAATTATATCAGGCAAACGTTTCTTAACGTGAAGAAAAGCTAAAAAATTAACATATAATTATATTAAACACATGTACACTTAATTAGCTGGTCTTGGAGTAGACACAGCGTACTTATTTTCTACAGCTATATTTTTAAAAAGGGTGAAACAAAAACCATTTTTTGGTAATGATTATGAATGATAGTAGCGACTTGTGTGCAACATCTACGTGAAATTGACTGCACGCTTGCAGGAACTCACACGATCGGTTTTGCAAGGTGCATCACTTTAGAGATCGTATCTACAAGGACACGAACATCCATCCACCCTTTGCTGCTGTACGAAGATCAAAATTTCGATGCACTGGAGGCGACAACAATCTCTCTCCTCTTGATTTGTCAACTCCAAACCGTTTGGACAACCATTATTATGACAACTTGTTACACGAAAGGGGCCTTTTGCATGCAGACCAGGAGCTCTTCAGTGTAGGATCTACAGACTTGCGTTTTTTTACTCTATTTAGATAAATAACTTTTTTGGTCTTAACTGATCGAGAATTCCAAGAACCATGAATATGCAATAATTGATCGAGAATTCCAAGAAAATTGGATTGAATTCATAATACATCAATAAAAAGTTCAAATTGATTAACACAAAGAAAAAGTCAATTGCATGTTTATTGTTAGATTCAACAACAATTAAACACAATATTTATCAACTTGCACAGTTCATTTTAATATTTGACAGTATTTACAATTAGTTACCAACCACACCTTGCTTACTTTGTAACGAGCCCTCTAATTATAAATAGAGGCTCCCTGAGGATGCCTCCTTCAATATAAGCTAAAGAAATAGATTAGAATGAGATCATTCTAATTCTACAACCATTCTACTATAGTATTAGAAATAGGTTTTGGGTATTGTTCTTCTGCTTGCACTTTATTACTCATCATTGTCACCTTCCTTTTGGTATCCACCAGTACCATTTTATCACCGAACTTTTATTCAACATCCTGCCCACAAGCCGTTAACAAAATAAGAAAAGGTGTGGAAAGAGCAATAGATATTGAAAATCACATGGAGCATCCCTTCTTAGACTTCATTTCCATGACTGTTTTGTGCAAGTATATATACCTAAACAATTCATATTTCTTTTATAAAGTCCTAATAATGATATGAAATATATTATGATTACATGGGTATTCTTTGTTCTCTTGAAAGCACTTGATGGTTTATTTATGCGTAAGCAGAAGTGTGATGGCTCCATTTTGTTGGAGGACAATGCAACCTTCACTGGGGAGAAGACAACTTTCCCTAATGCAAACTCGGTGAGAGGATTTGAGGTTATTGATAACATCAAGGTGGCGTTGGAACAGATTTGCCCGGGGGTTATTTCTTGTGCTGATATACTGACTGTCGCTGCCCGGGATTCAGTTGTTGCAGTAAGATTATAAACACAGTCCACCCTCGCATATCTACTTTTTTATTAAAAGGAAAACACAATACTGGAATACGGTTAAAATTAGAATATTTAATCAATCAAAATACAACATAAAAATCAAATTATTTTAATATATCATCTCATTTAATTAAAATATATCTTTAAATTAGATAAGAATTTGTATCTAAGATATTAGATTATTATTGTTGGATTTATCCTACATCGGTCGTAGAGGTTGTTGGTGACTTGTATATATATGGCTAATTAGAAAGCCTTAATTCTTGAGCTAGCTTTTGGATTAAGAGAGGCCCGTGACACCTATTGCGAGTTTCATTTGGTTGTTTAAAGTCTCTTTTGGGGTCCCAAAGCGCCCAACAGTGGTTTCGGAGCTTGGGTGGGGGCCTAAAGGGCCCAACAAGTGATATCAGACTCACGTTCGAGCCGGGTTTGCCTACACCGATTGTTGTTGTTTCCTTCATGGGTTCCACCTGATGATAGGTGGGTACTCAAGTTCGAGCCAGGTTTGCCTACACCGATTGTTGTTATTTCCTTCATGGGTTCCACCTAATGATAGGTGGGCACTCAAGTTCGAGTAAGGTTTGCCTACACCGATTATTGTTGTTTCCTTCATGGGTTCCACCTGATAATTTGAAGAGGTGGGTGCCGTCTGATTTAAAGGGGAGTAGGCGTGGATGTGTCAGACGATGATGGTTTTGGGCCATGGGCCACGCCCGATGTGTAAAGGGGAGATATTAGGTTTATCTCACATCAGTCATAAGGTTGTTGGTGACTTGTATATATGCTAATGGGAAAGCTTTACTTTGCAACTTTGGTTGTTTAAAGTCTTTTTTAGGGTTCCGAAAGGGCCAAACAGTGGTTTCGGAGCTTGGGTGAGGGCCCAAAGGGCCCAACAATTATACTCTATATCTCATTATTTAAGGAGAGTCAATCTATAATATTAATATTTATTTTTAGTATAAGACGTGCAAAACATGACATCTTGCCTAGTTTGAAGCACTGTTGATGAGAATTTGCTAAATGATAGACTCTTGGTAGCTCAATATACAAACCACGTATGTTAGATCTGTAAATTATTTAATCTACTGTCCAATGTTGTATCTATTAGGATAGAATCCATTATATGCACTATATCTTCAATTTTTATTAACTTTTTTGAAGAGAAGACGCATACCAAGTAAGAAGTTTGTGCTTATGATAATAGTCTCACATCTGCAAATTATATTAGTTAGGAACTAGCTAAAATACTAAGATTTGGCTGTCCAAGTGTCCAGTTAGTCATTTTTGATAATGTCAGAATCTTCTTGTGTTATCAAAACCTCCACAACTTATAAAAAAATGATAAAGCCTAATTCTCAACGTCCAAATTAATAACCCTAATAAATGGTGAAGAAGACAAGATTTGGCTGTCCAAGTGTCCAGTTAGTCATTTTTGATAATGTCAGAATCTTCTTGTGTTATCAAAACCTCCACAACTTATAAAAAAAATGATAAAGCCTAATTCTCAACGTCCAAATTAATAACCCTAATAAATGGTCAAGAAGACCCAAAAAGACTCCCTTGCTAGTCAGGAAGCATAACCGCCTTGTAAGTAAAGGCAAGAGAGAAGTATTGAGGATAGTTCCACATTCATAAAGGACATTGAATTCAAGCCTTAATAAATACCGACTTCGGTTGTCTAAGCGGCTAACTAATTTACTTGTGTAAAAACTAGGTAATAACCGCAAGAGACGGACAATGATTTTATGGTTTACGTAAAAAGCTGAATTTTATTTTGTTATTTTGAACAGAATTTTGAATATTTATATATATATATATATATATATATATATTAATATTAAGTTTAGAAAAGAAAATGCATTTCCTAAGACTTTCTCACCGAGATTTCTACCATCAAATATGCCAAGATGATTACTCTAATATACCTAGAATTTGTAGAGTACTTATCACATATAAGGCATGTCTTATGTGATTTGAATACTATATATGACAAAGCCTTTGAAATAATTATGCTTTCTTTTAGTTAGAAACAGCAAGTAAAAAGTACCAGACCAAAGGTAATCAATCATGCAGAATCTTCATCAGTGCATGTGTTATATATGTTAGATTTAAATTAAAACAAAATTTTAAATTAAGTTTTTTTAAAAAATATTCATCCTAGTTGAAATTAATAAGAAGACCATGATTTTTACCATTTCATTTCTACTCTGAGCTAGTGCAAATAATTATTTTACTTTTATAAACTCTCAAACGAAGGTGACCATGGTGATTACCAAAATCTAACCGAAATGTTCTACTCTTAGTTGGGTGGCACATCTTGGAGTGTACCGTTAGGCCGCAGGGATTCGAGGACCAGAAACTTAACAGAAGCCAACATCGACCTCCCCCACCGTCTGCAAATCTCACTTTTCTCATCTCAGCCTTCGCCAAGAAGAATCTTACAAGAAGGGATTTGGTCGTTCTCTCTGCTAATGACCAACTTTCCATCTTCCACTTTTTGCATAATCAGTTCTTATAAATTTTGTAATTTAATCATTTAATATATGAGGAAATAGAACTGCAGCTATCTGGAGCTTTTAAATCCCGTCAATCAATTAAATCATATAGCATAGTTTTCTTGATATAGACAAAAAATGCGGTCACCATCTTATTGTTTTTATAATCCAATAGCTAATATTATAGAACTTATATAAAAATGTAAGCTGCTGATGATACTAATTAGTCTCTTAATATATTTACTATAAGAAAACAAAGTAAATTTAATGCCGGGAAAATTGTCACAAAGGGAAGAGAATTTTGTGACAAACAAATGTAGTTACAAAGACAAAACTTTGATGATAAATTTTTTATCAATGAAGCCTTGTATTTTATTTTTATTAATTGATTACAAAAATATGACTTTTTCCACCACTTAGCTGCTTGTCTCCATAATTCCAAATTTAACCATGGGAAAAAAATTTGAATTTATTTATAGCTATTTGAAAATAAATATGTATTAATTTTCCAACTTTAATTTATGGCAAAAGCGATAGGAAAGCATTTTTTCCATCTTAAAAAGTAGACAAAAGTCCATGAATAAAATTATATTAGGCAAAAGTTTCTTAACGTGACAGAAAGCTAAAAGATTAACATATAATTATATTAAACACATGTACACTTAATTAGCTGGTCTTGGAGAAGACATAGCGTACTTAATTTCAACAGCTATATTTTTAAAAAGGGTGAAACAAAAACCATTTTTTCGTATTGATTATGAATGATGGTAGGGACTTGAGTGCAACATATACGTGAAATTGACTGCATGCTTGCAGGAGCACACACGATCGGATCTGCGAGGTGCCCCATTTATCAGAGATCGTATCTACAATGACACCAACATCAATCCAGCCTTTGCTGCTGTACTAAGCTCAAAAAGTCCACGCACTGGAGGCGACAACAATCTCTCTCCTCTTGATTTGTCAACCCCAAACCGTTTTGACAACCATTATTATGACAACTTGTTAAACGAAAGGGGCCTTTTGATTTCAGACCAGGAGCTCTTCAATGGAGGATCTACAGACTCTCCGTGAGCTTCTATTCCTCCAATACCAATATCTTCTTTCCTGATTTCGCAATCGCCATGGTAAAGATGGGGAACATTGCTCTCACTGGTGCTGCTGGTGAAGTCCGGGTTAACTGCAGGAGGGTCAATTAATTTACGGGTTGAAGCAGTAAATGGTATTCTTGCGGACGTTATGGAGGGTTGACATTTCTAGCCTCCATTTTTAGAAATGTGGAGTCATGATGTAATAGAATGAGAGCTGTATACGTATCCTCATAATAAACCTTCCAACCTAATAAAATTGATGTCTTTCGGTTGTAATGTGTACAAGCAGTGATTAGTTAATTAGCGTTTAAACAACTTCAATTGGGCATACATTATCTAAAACTCAACGGAAGCAAAAATGCATATAAAAATGACTGCAATAAGACCACAGTAAAAATGAATGGGGCAAAAAATATGAAGAGAAAATAAAAGGAGATGGCGTTGCAATGTTTACATGAAAATCTATACGAGGAAAATTAAACTGTTGGTGACACCAAACCAAATTCGCTACTAGAAATAATTATAAAAACAATCAAATTTACTCAAAATGACTGGCTAATATATAGAATTACAAACCTCAAAAGATTTTCATGAAGAATTGATGGTTTGAGTAATTTATTGAGAATAAACTCAAAGGAAAGACATCGCATATCATTTGTTAATTTCGCAGAAGAGTATGCTTATATTTCGGAAGCTAGATGTTATGATTGGTTGGGGGTGATGAAACCACTTGCTGTCGTTGAGGGGAGTGGAAGGCTTCAAGGCTGTGGGGTAGATGAACTTGGTAACAGCTAAAATAAATAACTTTATATATATATATATATAATAAATCAAAAACATCTCCACGAAATATCTAAGGAAGGCTGTAATGAGAGGCACATTAAGCCTATATATAATAAATCAAAAACATCTCCACGAAATATCTAAGGAAGGCTGTAATGAGAGGCACATTAAGCACTCTTCATTGTGAACATAAAAATGAGTCAGTATGCTAGGACGACATTGCATAGCATAGATATGGGCCAGCCATATGAGCTACGACATACCATGCAATATAATCATGGCATAGACAATCTAAGAGGACCTTACTAATCCTACATATAGCATCAGTAATAATACTCAAATGAAAACGTATTGCATAATAGTACCCTCAATCTTTACACCGCCCAGGACAATGGGAGTATTGATGTAGGCTTAATTCACATGTCCCATCTGTCATAGGTTAAAAGTGAAACACTTATGTCGAAGAGGCCTGTTCTGCTTTACTGCTTCTTGCTTCATGCCAAACTACTAGCGCTGGGCCCAATGCGAGTAGGATCGCATCATATATATATATATATATATATATATATATATATATATATATATATAGTAAGAGGCCTCGATAGGGGATACATAAATAGTGCTGAAGCGACATTGAATGGATCCCATAGTATTCCAAATTGCTAAGAGATCTTACATTTAAGAATTATTAAATAGTGAAAAATTGACTACTTGCCCGAAATTATTGGGATCTAACAAAATGCCAATAATCCTGTCCTTAATCACGGAATCAAAATGTGATAGAGCCAAGTAGATAGTCACATAAAGACGGGTTCCAACGAACCTATAAGTGTAGCTCCTCGTAATGACTTAGCGATGCCACTCTATGCATCCTAATATGAAACGCACTGCTCCTTTAACACTCTGTGCAATGACAAAGTCTTATTCATGATGAAATTCATGACATGAAATGAATGGCAACTCCTTTCACAAGCGTATAAATTACTAGAAAACACATCAATACAAGAAGCAATCCAAACACATAATCACTTGCATTTCACGTAATTACTTGAGCTATCCATAAGTAGAATCATAAGTTGTTCATAATCACACCTTGAGCTATAACTTGACCAAAATTCAGAGCATGACCAAGTATCCTCATCCAATAGATTTCCGAAGTGGAAGGTATTGGCCTGGATATTTCTCAAGTTGACTGGACCTACATGGTTAGGGGAATTTCTACAGGAAACTCTATGCAACCAATGGATAACAAACTTTAGAATGATGAAATAGGAATATAACCTAAGGTCTAGGTGAAGTTTACAACCAAACTAGGATTTTGAATTTTATAATTGGAACTAGGGAACTAAGGTTTCACCCTACATTCCTATCTACTCCACAATACCGAATTAATCAACTATGTACTTGAAGTCCAATTGAGCCCAATTTTACATATTTTCAATAGATACTTAGTGGCATCATTATATGATTTTTACACATTTATTGGTGTCTTTTAAAAAGTTCAAAAGATCCAACAATCTCGGAGCATTACATTTCACAACAATCACGCAACATGCATAGCCCAGTTTTAGTGGTTCTTTTAAGCCTTTAAAATGTTTTTTAGCCTTGGGATTTAGTATTTTATAGCTAACACATAGATCTAGTAGAGAGCAAAAGAGAGCATCCAAATAGTATCTGCAACAGTGTCAAAAAATTTTGGCAAATTGCTAGCTACTTTAATGGGACTGTAAAGTTGTCATCCTTTGCAAGTTTGGCTCCCATCATACATGCTTATACAGACACAATCAGACAAAACCCACTCCATAAAACATGTAGAAATATATATTATTAACATAATAAAACAAAAATCATGCAAAATGGAGTCCTAAGCCATTAGATACATTAAATCTACCAAAATAGTGCATATCAACATACATGTTCGAGTGAAAAAGTTGTAACTATTTCGGTGAATATGCAAAAATGATGAAAATAGAGCTAAAATATTCACAAGAAATAGATATACATGAATAAAAGGCATTAAAACACAAATAAGTAAACACAATCACCACACAATCACCACAAAGACAGAAATAGTTGAGACATTTACCTCACAAAGGACTAAGGGGAAGTATTTTAGGGCTGCCTACCCTAAAACATACAATCCTTAGGGCTTGAAATGCCTTGGAGAAGTCCAAGGAAAGTGTGGGAGAACTGGGGAAGAAGGGAGGAAGGCCTATGGTGAGACCAAAGGGAAGCAATGGAGAAAAAGGTTGAAAAAGTTGGGAATTAGGGGTATTTATAGCCAAATTCGGTGTTCTAGCCCAAAGATGTTGGTTGGGCGCTTTTGCGCTGGCCTCTACCAAGCCGCACCACTGCTAGCTGACCAACCAGGCACGTAGACTAGTTGCCTGAACCGAACTGCATGCAATAGGGTTCATGCAATTGGGTGAAAGGGCATTGTGCGCTCCCTAGTGCTTTGCGTCCAAGACAAAAAGGGGATGGAAATTTTAAGTTTGGGCACAAGGGCGCTGACTACACACATTTAGGGACTGCACCTTAAAGCGGCTTGGGTGACCTCAAAAATTGCAATACGGGTCCTTAAGGGCTAGAATTGGTCGAAAGGGGTTCTAAACACACAACAAGGTAATCTAGTCTCGCGAGGGACTTGGCCTAACATCTAATTGGATTCAACTAGACAAATCAAAAATTAAAATCAGGGGCACATAGCATCCAACGAGTATACCAAACACTGAAGGAGGCTAGGGCCAGGCACACACATACCATACCATATTCATGCCTCAAAACGAACTGGCTCAAAACCCATCAAGCAAATGGTTAGGGTTTTACATCCTCTACCACTTAAGAAAATTGCATCCCAGAATTTACCTTAGGGGTATACACGCTGCAAGACGCCACATCAAACAACAAACAATAGCACACAAACAAAAAGAAGTGAGGGGGTGTGCTAATACCTCGTATCGCCATCCTATGTAGGGAAGTGTCGGTGAACGTGTCAATGCATCTCATCCTGATGCTTGCATGTGGGCTCCTCGACTTCCTGTCCTGTCCAAAAAACCTTCACGGTAGGCACCTCTCTCCTACAAAGAGTCTTTGTTGATCAATCAAGAATCTGGACAACCTCCTTCTCATAGGATAGGTCACGTTGAACATCAAGCTCCTCATACTGTACTTTGTGTGATCTATTCGTCATGTAAGAGCATGGAAACATGGAATACTGGATGCGTAACTGACATATTTAGTGGTAGTGCAAGCTCATTAGCTACTTCGCCGACTTGTCTGAGCGCCTTGAATGGGCCAATGTATCTCAGACTCAGCTTGCTCTGCCTCCCCAAATCACACGCCTCTTTTAGTCAAAGAGACTAGGAAGATATTATCGTTGAGGGTAAAGCTAACATCCCTACACCACTGGCCTGTATATGCCCTCTGCCTGTCCTGAGCTGTTGATAGCCTTTGCCATATCAACCCAATCATCTGCTGGGAGTGTTGAAGGAACTCAGGGTTGACTATCAATAGCTCACAACCTTCTAGCCAACATGTCAATGTTTGCACAGTCTATCATACAAACCCTTGAATGGTGCCATCCTGATACGGGTCTGATAGCTATTGTTATGCATAAAGCCACCAGAGGCAAAGTGCGCCTTCTAAGATCCACCAAAATCCATTATGCAAAACTGAAGTAAGTATTTCAAGATTGAATCATCCTCTCGGACTGGCCATTGGTCTGTGGGTGATAGGCTATGCTGAATTTAGTCTTCATACCAAGTTCTCTCGAAAAAGATCTCTAGATGAAGGGCATGAATTTGGGGTCCCAATCTGATATGGTATCTCAGGGAATTCCATAGAGCCTAACAATCAAAGCTTTGCATGATCTAGCCAATGTCAATCCAAGATAGGTCATATGAATCATGATAAAGTACGTCAATTTTGTCAATCTATCGACTATAATCCATACAACATCCATCTGATGATAGGAATGGGCAGATGTGTAACAAAATCACATGTAATGCAGTCCCACTTCAACTTTGGTAGTGCAAATGATTGCAAGAGTCCTCCTAGCCTCTGGTACTCAATCTTGACCTACTGATTGCAAGACAACTTGACACAACATAGAGAACATCTTTTTTCAGTTATGGTCACTAAAAAGAATGACACAAGTTTTGATACATTCCCACTGAGCCGGGATGCACCATAAACTGTAAAATGGGCCTCATGAAGGATGTCATCATGCAATCCCAGATGTGCAGGCAAATCTGGTACATACAACCGTCCTCTAATTTGGTAAAAATTGTCTACATCTCAGACCAATTCGGAATAATTTTCCTAAGTAAACCACTACTTAGGTAGCTCATCATCAGCCTATGCTTACCTAATACGGTCTGCTATGCTTGAACTAATAGTCAACCTCGCCAACACTACTACAAGGTGTCAGTCTACTACATTCTCTATGGTCTTCATGCTAAATGCCCATAGCTGGCAATATTGCTCCGCATACGATTGGCCTCCTGCTCAAGGCATTTGCTATGCTCAAGGCATTTGCTACCACATTTGCCTTACCAGGTTTGTAGGTAATGTCCATATCATAGTCAGCGAGGACTCTATTCATCTCCTCAGTCTATCGTTCATATCCTTCTATGTGAATATGTACTTCAAGTTCATGTGATCAGTGAAGAACATGAAGGACACTCCATAGAGATAATGAATCCAAATGCGCAAAGCAAACATGGCTGCTGCAAGCTCCAAGCATGCTCATGAACTTTCAGTTGTCTCATTGCATATGTAATCACCCTGCCTCTCAACATCAACATGCAGCCAAGTCCAATGCCGGATACATTACTACTAAGTCCTCCTTACCTTCTAGCAAGCTCAAAGCTGGAGCGGTAGTGAGTTGCTCTTTAAATATTATAAAACTTTGCTAATATGCATCTGTCCATATGAGTCATTCCTCCTTCCTAGTTAGTAGTGTGAAAGCGGCTACTAGGGAAGAGAAACCCTATATGAGTCTCCTATAGTATCCAGTCAATCCCAAGAAACTTCGGATCTCTATGGCTGTGGTTGGTTGCATCCATCTTAATAATGCCTCAACCATAGCTAGATATACAATGATTCTAGCCACCAATACAACATGTCCCAAGAATAACATCTTAGACAACCAAAACTCAGACTTGGAGAGATTTGTGTATAGGCGGTGCTCCCATAGGATTTGCAAAGCAATGAAGTGTGCTTCATGCTCCTCTCTAGATTTCAA
Source organism: Piper betle (assembly GCA_033002965.1). NCBI lineage: Eukaryota > Viridiplantae > Streptophyta > Magnoliopsida > Piperales > Piperaceae > Piper > Piper betle. The sequence goes on from JAURVB010004649.1 coordinate 14,116, forward strand.
GTAGATCAGAATATAATCAACAAACAATATCACAAATTGATGTAGGTATGACTAAAACACTCAGTTCATAAGATCCATGATTGTTGTCAGTGCGTTACCTAGCTTGAAAGGCATGGCTAAAAACTCGTAGTGCCCGTATCGAGTTTGAAAGTGTGTCCTCGGCACATCGTCCTCTTGAATCCTCAACTGATAGTAGTCAGATCAAGGATCAATCTCTGAATACACTACAACTCCTCTAAGATGATAAAAAAAATCATCTATCTGTGGGAGGGGATAACGATATTTTACCGTCACCTAGTTGAGTATTCCATAGTCAACGCACAACTGCATGTTGTCATCCTATTTCTTGACAAAGAGGACTAGAGTGCCCCAAGGTGAGACACTCGGCTTAATAAATACCTGCTTTATATGTGCCTGTAGTTGGGTCTTGAGCTCATTGACCTCAAGTGGTGCCATCTGATGCAGTATGCTAGAGATATGCCCGGTACCCACAACCAAGTTGATGGCAAACTACACCTCTCTGGCAGGCAACAAACCAGGCACCCCATACAAAAAGCATTCACGAAACCACTGGATTCTCTGCTAACTTTTGCGTTGTCTACTTGGTTGTGACTACAACAATGGCGACGAATCCTGACATACTTAGTTAATCAACCTCCGGGTAGACTGATATGAGTTGAAATGGCCGTCTCTATCTCTTTCTCTGCCCTAAAATGAAATTCATACAT